>JAJJMB010010315.1:2569504-2612978 GCA_023531105.1 Papaver atlanticum | reverse complement strand
TTTATTTTAGTTAATTTGAGTCTAAAAGAATCCTTCACAAGTTCGAGCATCGAACCTTTTCACCACTATTTTTACTACAATTAAAACGCACATCATAAGCCCAGATATTCAGCACCATGTGACTTTGTGCACTAAGTCTAAAGATGCTTGGGATATCTTAGAAACCGTATTTGAAGGAGATACCTCAGATAAAGATGCTAGGCATCAAAACCTAAATTCTGACAGGGAAAATCTTCATATGTCTGATGAAGATCCGTTTGATTAATTTAATCAAAAGGTGTCTGGTATTTATAATGCTTGATTTGCATTAGGGAAGATTTTTTCTCAAAAGGACATTGTGATGAAAATTCTCTAATCTTTATGAAAAAACGGGGGTACAACAACCACACCCAATATTTCGTTTCGGGAATCTGTATGGACTAACTCCAATATAATTCCAAGAGAATCAACTAGACAGTCAGACTCAATCAAGGAAAATATATCCAAGAGTTATATCTTTGTTTCTCAGTGTAATCAGAAAATCAAACAGATAGAATCCGCAAGCCTGATTATTATGAGAAACAACTTGAACGGTACCAAAGACCAATGTTCAAGTGTCAATCAATTTCAATCAACAACCAAAGGTTGGATTTACCAATTGATTGAACTACGCACAACCTGTGATATTTCAATTATATGAACAAATATAATGCGGAAAAGAAATAACACAGACACCAAAAGTTTTGTTAACGAGGAAACCGCAAATATAGAAAAACCCCGGGACCTAGTCTAGATTTGAACACCACACTGTATTAAGCTGCTACAGACTCTAGCCTACTACAAGTTAACTTCGAACTGGAATGTAGTTAAGCCCTAACCAATCTCAATAACAGTTAACCGAAGTTAGCCACATGAACACTTTTGTGTTAACCATGTTCATCTTAACACTTATAGATCAAATGATACTCAAATGAATCTAATTGTGTTAATCATAGAGTTGTTCACTTGTTTATATTCTCATAGAAGTATATAAGACACGGTTGAAGCAAAATCGGATTGATTCAAGAGAATCCGTTCATGAACATTTTAGCCACGGTTTGCAAAGATTGCATTCCTTAATTTATAAATGTATTTGTTCATGAGTACGAAAACATACTTAACCTATTTTAGAACTTAACCTCATAAGTTTGCAAACGGGTACGCAAACTTAAGTTCCGAACTTGAACCTTGCCGACAGTTCGCAAACGGGTACGCATACTGTCGTTCCGGACCGAACTCAGGTGAATAAGTTTGTAAACGGGTACGCAAACTTAGTTCCCGGACTTTGACAGTTAAAACCGTTCGCATACGGGTATGCATACTTAGTTTCCGGACCTAAATCATTCTTACAACAGTTCGCATACGGGTATGCATATTGTGCTATATCCAGACAATGGTTAAATTTTTCTAAACTCCCATTTCAATCATTGAAACATTCTTAGAAGACGACAATAGCTGTCTCACACAAACTATTAGCTTATAAGAAATTTTCAAGTGATCGAATGATCAATACGAAACATTCCGAGTCTACATCAAATGACTGTCTCACACAAATCATGTAAGATGTTACCAGGTGATTTTCACATGATAATTTTTTGACTTTCGTCAAGAATAATGATGAACATAGTTAAAGCAAAATCTTTCCAATACATATTTCGAGAAAGATATAAACGAGTTAAACTCAGCTCGGAATTTCAAATATGTATAATGTGAAGTCTATATAGCTATACGACTTTGTCTCAATAGGAGATAGAATAGAATAGACTTCTGACTGATAGATGAGTTCAAGTCTCAACATACCTTTTGTTAATGAAGTTCCACAAGCTCCCCTTTGTAGTTCTTCGTCTTCAATCGATGAACGTCGTGAAGTCTAAAGCTCAATTACACATTCTATCCTAATCTAAGATATAGCTATAAGTAGACTAGAAATCAAGACTCATAGTTTTGACAACTAAACTTGACAAACAAGCTTGAGATATCAACGCTTGCGAGTTTGACCGAGCAGTGCTCTAACAATCTCCCCATTTGTCAATTTTAGTGACAAAACTATCAATACATATGGATTACAAAATAAATAAACTTTGTAGCTTCTCATCCAATGCTTGATTTCCTTGATTCTTCAACATTCTTTGAATTCTTCGTTACTCCAAGTACTCCGGTGATTCTGAACGTGTTCAACTCAGCATCATAGTTATTGAAGATCCGTAGCCATAACAATAAGAAAACATATGAAAAACATATGTTCACAATCATTGTTATACAGTGTCTTAGTATTATTACACAACATCAATGTTCAATTATATCACAAATTTGACAATAATACTATGGTGATATGTATCACTCCCCCTTAGTCAATACTTCATCTCACAATGAAAACCACTCCCCCTTACATAATGATCCGTAAACCATATGTATCTAGTGTGAACTACAAAATAATTCCCCCCCTTTTTGTCAATATAAATTGGAAAAGGTACGAAAACTAGTGGGATCATAATAAAATTCTCAAAGAGATTATTCATGACTAAAAGAGAACATATCAACTTTGTTTCGATGATTTCACATAGTCGAAACTTAGTATTGATCAAAGAGTTTATAAAGATACAAGATAGCTCCTACAATATTCCACAGCCGTACTCCCCACAAAGATTTGGCAATTAAGCACAAGTTCAATTAAGAACTCTCCCCCATAAAATGTCATTCCCGAAAGAATAACAAGAGCGACCTTACTTTTACAAGAAAAGAAGGATTTCTTTGGACGTTAACAAATAACATGAAACATGAATTTGTATCCAGAAAACTCAATTTAATTAACCACAAGGGAACCTTAATGATTAATTTAATCGGAAATGATCAACATAAGAAAACTTACGGAGCCATATAGTACTTTCACATAGAAGTGGATCAGGGAAAGATCAATACTGCGGAATATTCAAAAATTCATTCTATCTTTTATCAATATTTGCAATAATGACATAATAGACTTAACTTTTGACATATATAGGACAATCATAGTTCACGGACGCAAACACACATATCCCATAACATTATTTGCAATATATGAAACCAATAAAGATTAATACTGCAAAAATCATCTTCCAAATAACTTAGAATTTAAATAAATAAATCTAAAACATTGCAAGATGAAAATTGTAATACCCCGATATTCGGCAGTGGTTGGCCGAATGGAATATAAGTAATGATTTGTCCTTTCCTAACAACGAGGCCTGATGGGTTCACTTGACTGAGTTGTGGAAAAACTTATCAGTTAAGCGTGCTCGGCCGGGAGTAGTCACAGGTTGGGTGACCTCTCGGGAAGCTGCTGCTGGATAACCGCAGTAGTGCCGTTAAAAATCCCACACTGCTGGATAACCGCAGTGGGTAAGTGGGAACAATATAGGTGTTAGTTGGGATACAACTAGGGGTTGTTCGCTTGTGCTCGGGTGGGGGATTATGCCAGATACTGCTCTCATAGGAGACAAGGAACGTCTACATTATACCGAGGCCTTTTCAGCACAATTGGCTTTAGAGTTGGCAGAAAACTCTGCAGTTAAGCGTGGCCGGGCAGGAGCAATCCAGGGATGGGTGACCTCTGGGGAAGTTGTTGCTGGATAACCGCAGCGATGCCCGTTGAAAACCTGATAGGTGTAGAATACACTTTGATTTAATATCCTATTGGTTATGCTTTCTTTGTTATTTTTCTTGTGAATTATGTATTTTACGCGTGTTTTTCTGGAGTCATGACTCATGCGGAGAAAAAGAAGAAGAAATCACCCAAATTATGCAAGAAGTGCAAAAAAAATGTCATTTCAATGGGAAAACACTATTGGGAGCTGAGCTAAGGATAAGGGGCATTCATAGAAAGTACTAAAGGCACCCAGTCTGGGTGACTCCTATCCCTGGGGTGTAACCATCCAGCCCCAAAACTCAACCCTAAAAACGAGAGATTCCTTTCTCTCGTTCATTCACTTCTTTCACCTGAACCTGAAATTGAGAAAGCAGCAGAGGCTGCTGTTAAAATCGAGAGATGAAAGGGTTTTGATCAAGAACAAAGAGAAGAAATTGATGCTGCTGACTCCGGAGATAAAGAGATGAAGGTTACGGTTTGGTCAGATCAGAGAAATTAGGGTTTAATCGACGAAATGTGCTGCTGTTTCAATCGATTCTGCTGATGAATATTAAGAATGGGTTTGTGGCTGTGGATCGAGTTGGTTGCTGCTGTCGGAAAAAGGTGGTGGAATTGATGGATTCTGGTGGTGGTCGTTGAGTGAAGCAGTGAAGAAATTGGAAATGTTTTCATGTCACAGAGATGAGCAAAGGGGATCTGCTGTTGATTGTGTTAAGAACGAAGAATTAGAGATGGGTGTTTGAATCTGAGATCGAGAAGACGAAAAGAATCGATGGGTTTTTAGAGAACAGAAGAACCCAATTGATGCTGTTGATTTCCATGGGAATTGAAGGAGTTGATGGCGAGATTTTGAATTGGAGATCTCTGTTGAGAAGCTAAGAAGAAATTGGTATTACTGTCACCAAAACTGGAAGACGAATAATGGGTTTTGAGGCCGGAAAAGCAAGAGCATGGGTTGCTGTTATTCAGTTTTTAGCAGATGAATAAGTGAAGCTCTGCAGTGAAGAATGGCTTTAAATGAACTAGATGAATGTTAGGATTGTAACAGGAGAAGACCAAAAATGAAGGCCTGAATTCGGCCGGGAATAGCCAGAAAATAAACGGAACTCGGCCGGTTTTCTACTCCAACGATTCAGCTCGGTACCGGCGATGAGACGATCCGACCCAGCAATTTGTGAAGAATTTTCTAGACTCATGGGTTTGAGGAATTGGACTTGAATTTGGAAAGTGAAGATGAAGATTTGAGAAAGACTTGGATTTGGAAGTGGAGTTATAATGGGAAAGGGATTCTATTCCCAAGAGGATTGCTAACAAATTGAAGCCTATAAATAGAGAAGTTCTCTACTTTTCTATACACCTTTGCACACTTCTACACACACAACACTTGTGTTTTTGCTTGCTTTTTAAAATTCTGCTTTTAATTATTTGTGTGAACTTCAAAAATTCTCCTTTTAATTATTTGTGTGAATTTCAAAAACATGAGTAGCTAATTTTCTTATTGATTAAGGATGAATTCCTAGTTCTTGACGTGATTTGAGTTTTTGTTTTAATTCTTCTTTGAAGTTTTTCATATGATTATCGTTTGTTTTTGCTAATAAGAATGTTTATGCTTGATTGATAGGTCGTTTAGGATGCATACTAAATTGATTTGTTAATTGATCTAAAGCTAGTGAAAGTTAGGGGATAAGTAATCGTTTCTTGACTATTTACATAAGTAGAAAGCACGAGACCTTGCGGAGGGATTCCGTGGAGCAATTGTGTGTGAAAACAACGTTAGCAAGTAGACCTTGATCTAAGAGTCTAACTACTAATATTAACCTAATAAATTCATAAATCTTAATGCGTTTAACTAAATTACATCTTGAGTGATCTACTACTAGGTGGTTTGGTAAATAGAATCCGGTAGTCGAGAACTTCCGTATCCGGTGATACAAGAAATTTAGGGGTTAGCACTGATCTAGCTGTTATATCTACGGTTTGTGATAATCTATGACTAATAAAAAGTGGAAAAGAACATAACTTGAATCATTGTTTTGCAATGAAGAAGGATTCCTTGATCTAACTTCTCTTATTGATTTTAACTTAAACTTTTGATTGCTTTATTTACTTTCTTTTGCTTTTAAAATCTAACCCCCCCACCCCTTTTTGTGACAATTAAACAACTAAAAACTCTTGCTCCTTGTGGGAACGAACTTGACTACACTATATTACTTGTTAATTAGGTAGAAAAATATTAATTAATTTGTTGTGGTTACGACACGCAACAAAACCCCACACTGCCGGATAACCGCAGTGGCTAAGTGGGGACAATATCGGTGGAGGGACGGGTCATTACAAAAATCGTTGGAAATAGCTATGTGTAATCACAATAATTGCTATTCCAAACCCTAGTTATCCTTCTTAAAACACAAGAATAAATTTTCATAAGAAGTTTCCTAGACAAAATAAAAATCAAGCTTCTTTGATAACTTCATACCTTTGAAGGACTCCATCATAAAAGACATCACTGATATCCTTGATTCTTTTGACCGTGGAGATTCCATGTTCATGGGTTAGAACATTTAATTTTAGATCAACTATACGGGCAAGCTGCATAGCTTTGATGCATCCCACGATGAGTTTATTCTGGTTCCGTATCAACACCTTTTGATTTTCAAGGATTTTGGTCTGACCATCAATGAGCTGATTTATTTGCAGTTGAAGATTTGCAAATTCGACCCCTGAGTCATTCTGAAAAAGAATTAAATCCTTGGCAGATTCACCAATCCAGGAGTTGTACTCTTTCCTTGCAATCCTCTTTATCAAGACAAGTTCTTGAACCGAATCGCATCCTTTAATGTCTTCTTCCATCTCAAAATTCACCACTTCCCGAGGTCTTGAAGAGTTCTCCATATATTTTTTTAATTAGGGATGGAAAAACAATATAATATATATATATATATATACATATATATGTCTACGAACAAGAGAAGAACACCCTTTTCATGGAAACCTTACAAACTCCAAGTATAAGACACGGACTTTCATGGACCAGTTATGGAAGGTTAATGGATCAGAAAAGATCCAAAAAATAAGGAAATACACTTTGTTTTCAGATATCTCATATTTTCATAGCTCAATAATTAAAAGATTTAATTAAATCAGAGCATATGAAAAAGATACAATGGTCACTAGGAGTCAATATATGACTCAACTTTCGTAAATGAAGAAAACAATATTAACACAAACATATGATCAGGCGATAATATGCAACTAACTTGAGCATCCCACAGTTATCATCCTTGCAACTCTCAAGTTAGATACAAGGATGAAATTACCTAGACTTAGGTAGCTGAGCGGGAAGTAATCCCATTACAAAAATTGAGAGAAGAGTTGTAAATGCCTTCTGAGTGTCTGTGCGGTGTATTACTTACCTTCCTTCGGTTATGTCTTATTCTAGAAGAATTTGACATAGACTTTTTCAAAAATCCATCAGAAGGATTTTTCTTAGGATTAAGTCTAGGACCCCTAGAGATTAGTTCCAGAGGATCAGAATTATGAAAATTCCATCTCCTAAACTTAGGTCTACCAGACTTATTCTCACCAGCACTGGGAATGAGTACATTTGTGGTGCAAACATTAGTACATTAAGAGGAACACGATTCCTGTAGAGATTTATAGAAGAGTGACTTTGGAAACCTCGTGCATGAGAGATCTGGTTTTCTGCAGGTATGAAATCTATTGTAGATGTCGTCAGATGATTTACTCTGTCGACAGTAAAAAGAAGTAGATTTTGAAGATCAGAAATCTGTTTCTTTCTAGCAAAACAATGTGAATCATAATGATTTCTTTTCCCGCAGCAGGAACAGGTTTGTGGAAGAGAGACATCGGAAGAGACCTGTTTTAGACTCTTAACCCTTTTAGAAGACTGCAAGTTATGTAAAGATTTCTCAACAGACACTTCCTTTGGAGTAATTTTCTTCATGCACTGTAATCTCACATGAGAATTAGAGACAGGCACAAAAGCTGGTTTACTCATTAAAACAGAGTTTTCCTTTTCCAAGGATTTGCACTATTCCTGGGCTAGTAGAAGTGATGCAGCCAGTTTCTCTTTTTCAACACGAATGCTGTTCAGATCTGATGAATGAGTCTCGATCAAACGTTTTTGTCTAATTGAATCTTCTTTAAAAATATCTTCAAGAGCACTAATCTTTTCACGTTGTAGAGTAGTTTCTTGAACAAGGTTTTCGATATTGTTAGAGAAAGACTCAACGATACTGTAGAGTTCCCATTCTCGACCAAGAGACTTCTCAAGTTCATCAATGAGCTGAGCATGTTTTTCTTCAAGAGACTTAATTTTATAATCTTGAATATCAATAATCTCAGCAGATTTTTTTAAAGTTCTGGTGAGTTCCATTTCAGCTTCTGACATAGTGTCAAATGTCACATCAGAGGGAATGTTATCAGAGTCTGATAACAATAATTTTCTACCTCGGGATTCGGAAGAATCAGCTAAGGAATCATCCTTTGAGTTCAGCCCAAGACATTTGGCGTAATCAAAAACTTTGGAAGACATTTTTTATGTGCGTAAAAATGAGACAACCTTTTATCCACACAAATCATATTGTTACAAACACAGACTTATGAGGTCTTAAACGTGTTTGCATGCTCCGATACCAATTGAAAAGGAGGGGTTACAACAACCACACCCAATATTTCGTTTCGGCAGTCTGTATGGACTAACTCCAATATAATTCCAAGAGAATCAACTAGACAGTCAGACTCAATCAAGGAAAATATATCCAAGAGTTATATCTTTGTTTCTCAATGTAATCAGCAAATCAAACAGATAGAATCCGCGAGCCTGATTATTATGAGAAACAACTTGAACGGTACCAAAGACCAATGTGCAAGTGTCAATCAATTTCAATCAACAACCATATGTTGTATTTACCAATTGATAGAACTACGCACAACCTGTGATATTTCAGTTATATAAACAAATATAATACGGAAAAGAAATAACACATACACCAGAAGTCATTTAACGAGGAAACCACAAATGCAGAAAAACCTCGGGACCTAGTCTAGGTTTGAACACCACACTGTATTAAGCCGCTACAGACTCTAGCCTACTACAAGTTAACTCCAGACTGGAATGTAGTTGAACCCTAACCAATCTCACACTAATCAAGGTACAGTCGCGTTCCTTACGTCTCTGAATCCCAGTAGGACTCTACGCACTTGATTCCCTTAGCTGATCTCACCCACAACTAAGAGTTGCTACGACCCAAAGTCGAAGACTTCATACACAAATCTGTCTCTCACAGAAAATTATATTTCGATAGATAAATCTGTCTCCCACAGAAATATCAAAAGACGGAACAAAACAAATAGGTATTTCTGCATTTGCGGTTTCCTCATTAACAAAATTCTGGTGTCTATGTTATTTCTTTTCCACATTATATTTTCAATATAATTGAAATATCACAAGTTGTGCGTAGTTCAATCAATTAGATAATCCAACCTTTGGTTGTTGATATAAATTGATTGACACTTGGATATTGGTTTTTGATACCGTCCAAGTTATTTCTCTTATTCAATCGGGATCGCAAATTCTTATTTGTTTGATTGAGGATTGAATTGAGAAATATAGATATAACTCTTTGATATACTTTTCTAAAGATTGAGTCTGACTGTCTAGTTGATTCTCTTGAAAGTATATTGGAGTTAGTCCATACAGATTGTCGAAACAAAATATTGGGTGTGGTTATTGTACCCCCACTTTTTCAATTGGTATCAGAGCAGTCAAACACGTTTAAGACTTCACAAGTCTGTGTTTGTAGCGATCTGATTATATGGACAGAAGTGCTATCTCAGTAAACGTACCACCAGTCTTCGATGACTCAAATTACTTATGGTGGAAAATTGCAATGCGTGCTTTTCTTCAAGCGCGAGATTTTCAATCACGGGTTTGTGTTGTTAATGGCTACGATCCTCCAATGGTTACAGTAGACGGTGTCTCTATTGCAAAGGATATTAGTAGATATGAACCTAACGAGATTCTCGCTTCAAAGAAAAATTCTGACGGTTTAAATGCTATCTTTCATGCCATTACCCCAGATCTTCAGCACCATGTGACTACGTGCACTTGGTCTAAAGATGCGTGGGATATCTTAGAAACCGTATTTGAAGGGAATACCTGTGGAAAAAAAGCTAGGCTTCAAAACCTAAATTCTGATTGGGAAAACCTTCGTATGGCAGATGAAGATTCATTTGATGAGTTTAATCACAAAGTGTCTGAAATTTTTAATGCATCTTTTGCGTTGGGTAAGACTATTCCTGAAAAGGACATTGTGATGAAAATTCTTAGATCATTTCCATCTAGATACGATTCTAAGAAACATGCCATCGTAGAAGGAAATAACCTTAATACACTTTCTAGAAATATTCTTGTTGGGAAGCTAAAGATTTTCGATCTTGAACTAAGTCAAAGAGAAAAATGTCACATATTGCGCAACCCTGTTGCTACATCTGATAAAAGGTCTCGATGTCCTAAGTTGATTGATACAAGAAATAAGAATTGCTTTAATTCAACTATTTCACTGTTTGTACAACAGTTAAAGAAAACTCTTAGACAGAGAAAAAGAAAGTCTCAAAAGAAATCTTCTTCAATCGATAAAAAGGATAGAAAAGTTCAAAAAAACTATGATAATATAGCTTGTTCCAAGTGTTATTGAAGTGTCCATGATTTTTCTGGTAATCCTGATAAGGAGGTTAGTGAGTTAACTAAAGCATGGATGGAAACTCTTGACTATTATCCTGAGGAAGTTGTCTGTGAAATTTCTCTTAACTACTTTGCTGATAATCACACTTGTCTTTTTAACAGTCCTGATGGTTCCATGATTTACAATCTTACTCTTCCAGAAAAGTATCAACTGGAAAAGGAAGCCTTGATTAATAAGATTGAAAGTCTAGAATGTCAACTGCTTAATCTGAGACAGAAAATTGCTAACACTCGCAATTGTGATCCTAATAAGAAAAATATAACATCATCGATAAACTCTTTTAAGTACAATCAGCATGTTACTCCTGAAGCTATGTCATTCTCAAATCTGTCTTACGATGAGGATGGTATAGGAAAATACAAGGACAAAACAAATGGTTTGTCTCTCTTGTGTGAAAATCAGGAACACCTAGAAACCGTGTGCACAAAGGTTCAAGGAAAATTCTCTTCTGTTAAACCAAGTTTTCAGACTAAGAAATCTACATCTTTTTCGAAAAAGATCTCTAGAACCATTCATAGTTTGCGAAAATCGATAAACAAGGTGTTCGGAACAGTACTGGAAACGAAGGATTCTGCACTTGATCTTTTATCCACGAAGAAAAATCAGAAACAAGGAATAACAAAGTTTTCATCCTCTCATAAGAAACCACCCGGTCCTGTATTGGATGAGAAAAATTACAAATTGTAATAAGGTCTAAGATTGTTCTTGTTTTTCCCTTGAGCAAGAACCATAATCTTCTATAGGGATGTGATGAAAATTTATGTTAGTTTTTATCCTAATTTGTTTCTATTTTTAATGCTCTAATTTTGATTATTGAGCTAAGAACCTTTTCTGTACATAAGCGGTTTTCCCAATAAGACTTTTTTTTGGGATATCCAGAATTCTGTTAGGGTTTTGGTCAAAGGTCTTTTTGGAAATTTATCCCTTATTTTCCTTCTTTTTAAGTTGAAGATTTTCCCTTGATAAGAGCATTTCATTTATCTCTTCTATCATGTCTTCATCAAGTCTTTCAAGCAAAGAAAATGATGTCTGGACTGTTCTTCTCCCTCTAAGAAAGTTCGTTTCGACTCTTTTGATAGTGAGATGTGCTTTGACAAACGTGATTCCTCCTTTGATGGGAATCCTACTGTCTCTCATTTTGATAAGCTCTCTTTAACCATGAATCTCGTCTCGAAACAAGTGCGTTCCTTGAAGAGTGAACTCGAATCCTCTTCCAAAAGACTTGAGGAAAAGATGGATAATCTTGAATCCAGGATTGATCTAATCGAAGATGAGCTTGAAGATTATAGGTAGTATGAGAAGAGTATTCAAAGTAAGTGAAATGTTCTTTGGTTTTAAGAGTTGTTTTAATTATTGTCTAGGAAACTTCTTATGAGAATTTATTCTTGTGTTTTAAGAAGGATAACTAGGGTTTGGAATACCAATTATTGTGAGTACACATAGTTATTGCCAACGATTTTCATCTTGCAATGTTTTAAGATTTATTTATTTAAATTCTAAGTTATTTGGAAGATGATTTTGCAGTATTAATCTTTATGGTTCTATATATTGCAACTTGTTATGGGATATGTGTGTTTACGTTCGTGAACTATGATTGTCCCATATATGCTCAAAAGTTAAGTCTATCATATGTCTTTATGCAAATATTGATGAAAGATTGAATGAACTTTTGATTCTCAAAGATTAAGTCTATTATATGTCATTATGTAAATATTGATGAAAAATAGAATGAATCTTTGAAATATTCCATAGTATTGGTCTTTCCCTGATCCACATCTTTGTGTAAGTACTATGTGGCTCCGTAAGTTTTCTTATGTTGAGCATTTCCGGTTAAATTAATCATGGGTTCTCTTGTGGTTAATTTAGTTGAGTTTTCTGGATACAAATACATGTTTCATGTTATTTGTTAATGTCCAAAGAAATCCTTCTTTTCTTGTAATAGTAAGGTTGCTCTTGTTGTTCTTTCGGGAATGACATTTTATGGGGGAGAGTTCTTAATTGAACTTGTGCTTAATTACCAAATCTTTGTGGGGGAGTGCGGCTGTGGAATATTGTAGGAGTTATCTTGTATCTTTATAAACTCCTTGATCAATACACTAAGTTTCGACTATGTGAAATCATCGAAACAAAGTTGATATGTTCTCTTTTAGTCATAAAGTATCTCTATGATAATTTCATTATGATCCCACTAGTTTTCGTACGTTTGCCAATTTATATTGACAAAAATGGGGAGCATTAATGTGTAGTTCACACTACAAATACATATGGTTTAGGATCATTATGTAAGGGGGAGTGGTTTTCAGTGTGAGATGAAGTATTGACTAAGAGGGAGTGATACATATCACCATAATATTGTTGTCAAAGTTGTGATACAATTGGACTTTGATGCTGTGTAATAATACTATGACACTGTATAACAATGATCAAGAGCAATTGTTTTCTCATTGTTATAGCTACGGATCTTCAACAACTATGATGCTGAGTTGAACACGTTAAGAATCACTTGAGTACTTGGAAGTGACGAAGATTTCGAGTAATGTTGAAGAACCAAGGAGATCAAGTATTTGGATGAGAAGCTACAAAGTTTATTTATTTTGTAATCCATATGTATTGATAGTTTTGTCACTAAAATTGACAAAGGGGGAGATTGTTAGAGCACTGCTCGGTCAAACTCGCAAGCGTTGCTATCTCAAGCTTGTTTGTCAAGTTTAGTGATCAAAACTATAAGTCTTGATTTCTAGTCTACTTATAGCTATGTCTCGGACTAGTATAAAATGTGTAGTTGAGGTTTAGACTTCACGGCGTTCATCGATTGAAGACAAAGAACTACTAAGGGGAGCTAGTGGAACTTCATCAACAAAAGGTATGTGGAGACTGAAACTCATATATCACTCAGAAGTCTATTTCTACTCTATCTCCTATTTGAGACAAAAGTCGTATAGCTATATAGACTTCATATTATACACATTTGATATTTCGAAGGTGAGTTTAACTCGCTTACATATTTCTCGAAATATATGGTTGTAAGCTTTCTCTTTTACCAAGTTCATCTTATACTTGACGAAAGTCAAAAGATGATGATGTGAAAATCGCCTGGTAACATCTTACATGATTTGTGTGAGACATTCATTTGATGTAGACTCGGAATGTTTCGTATTGATCTTTCGATCACTTGAAAATTGCTTCGAAGCTAATAGTTTGTAAGAGACAGCTGTTGTCGTCTTCTAAGAATGTTTGAATGATTGAAATGGGAGTTTAAAACACTTAACCATAATTGGATTATAAGCACAATATGCGTACTTGCATATGTGTTTATCCAAGACAGGAATATAGTATGATACCCGTATGCGTATTGGCGAGGTCAGGTAAAGTACAGGAGCTAGAGTATGCATACCTGTACGCATACTGGCGAAGTCAGTTGAAGTCCGGGTACTGTAGTATGCGTACCTGTACGCATATTGGATTCAACTGAAGCTTGGAAGTGTACGACAGTATGCGTACCCGTTTGTATATTGGCGAACACAGTCCAAGTCCGGCTACTTAAGTATGCGTACCCATTTGCATACTTGAGTGGGTTATGTACTGTCATGAACTAATACATTTATATATTAAGGAATTCAATCTTTTGCAAACCGTGGCTATAATGTTCATGAATTGATTCGAGTGAATCAAACCGATTTTGTTTCAATTGTGTCTTGTATACTTCTATGAGAATATAAACAAATGAACAACTCTATAACTAGTTTTATTTGAGTCATTTGAACTAGTTGTGGTTAAGATGAATAAGGTTGATATGCAACTGTTCATATGGCTAACTTCGGTTAACTATTGTTGAGCCAACAAGGTGTACACGTTTAGGTACGGTTACCTATATCTAAATGAAGGTACATTTCATTTGTGTGTAACAAGCTAAGTTCGATCTAACGGTTGAAAGATATTAGCTTGAGTCTAATCAGGTTTTCATCTAACGGTGAATATTGAATGCTTTGTTACCAAGGTAACATTGATTGCAAACCCTAATTTGAAGACTATATAAAGGAGAACTCTAGCAACTGGGAAACCTAATCCCCACACCTCTTGTGTGATACTAGTTGCGACTAGTGTCGATTCTCCTTTAACCTTAGGTTTTTCCAAAACCCTGTAGGTTAACGACTTAAAGACTTCATCGGGATTGTGAAGCCATACCCAACTATTTTCTCTGTAGTTGCGTGTTCTGGTCTTTCTGTTTTCTATCATAATTGAGTACTATCTTCTCTAAGATTTGCTCAAGATTTAAATTCCGATATGCAAGATAAAAAGTAGTCACAAACATCTTCGTCTCATCGTTTGTGATTCCACAATATCTTGTTTCGCTTCCATACGATTAAGATTATTGTGAGATGATTGATATTACTAGGTTGTTCTTCGGGAATATAAGTCCGGTGTATCAATTGGTTCCTGTTCACCTTGATTTATCAAAATACGGAACAAAACAAATAGGTATTTCTGTGGGAGACAGATTTATCTATCTCAATAGACTTTTCTGTGTGAGACAGATTTGTTTTTCAAGTCTTCGAATTTGGGTCGTAGCAACTCTTAGTTGTGGGTGAGATTAGCTAAAGGAATTAACTGCGTAGAGTCCTGCTGGGATTCAGAGACGTAAGGAGCCCAACTGTACCTTGATCAGTGTGAGATTAATTAGGGCTCAACTACATTCCAGTCCGAAGTTAACTTGTAGTAGGCTAGTGTCTGTAGCGGCTTAATACAGTGTGGTGTTCATAGCTGGACTAGGTCTCGGGGTTTTTCTGCATTTGCGGTTTCCTCGTTAACAAAATTCTGGTGTTTGTGTTATTTCTTTTCCGCATTATATTTTCTAATATAATTGAAATATCACAGGTTGTGCGTAGTTCAATCAATTAGATAATCCAACCTTTGGTTGGTGATATAAATTGATTGACACTTGGATATTGGTTTTTGATACGTCCAAGTTATTTCTCTTATTCAATTTGGCTCGCAAATTCTTATTTGTTTGATTACGGATTGAATTGAGAAATAGAGATATAACTCTTTGATATACTTTTCTAAAGAATGAGTCTGACTGTCTAGTTGATTCTCTTGAAAGTACATTGGAGTTAGTCCATACAGATTGCCGAAACGAAATATTGGGTGTGGTTATTGTACCCCCGCTTTTTCATATACAGCTTCGCAGTTATGTTTTTAATATAGCACGACTTGAAAGATACGTTAGGAATGAAACAGTTCAAGTCATACTAACCTCAAGTGGAAGGATGATGTCGTCGTTGTAGATCGCTACTTCTTCACATTCTTCAGGTCTTCAGAGTAATATACTTGTATGTCTCAACATTCCTAGACTATCTAGTCTAACCTAAACGAAGTTGACTCTTGTATTTAATCAAGAGACTCTAGATGAGTTTTGATACTAAAATATGACAACCAAACTTGACATACCAATGCTTGGTGAGTTCAACCGAGATATGCTCTAACAGTTTTTACTGATATAAATATATCTTATTTCATTATTGAGTCTGATCGTATAAAATAAATTTTAATCATAATCATACCTCTCATCATCATGTCTGACAGTAGTGCGTCTTCTCAGAATGAATCTCCAGCGAGGCTTGAAATTGAAGCACCCGGCATGGTATGAAATACGCTTTTCTTCTTCTTTTGTAATTATTAGATGATTAAAATATTTATTTTAGGCGAATCAGGGTGATCGACTTTCTTCTTCTTCGTATGCTCGTTTCAAATCTGCTCGTGCGGATGCTGGAACATCTGAAATTTTTGGGTCAGAGATTTTAATTGAATGAGGTTTCTCCAAGTCTCTGTTGAACTTGAGTACTTTATTATCGTACGTTGATATTCACGTTGTTGATGCTGGGAAGAGAAGAAATGGAAAGTCTGTGGTTGTAGTTGTAGCTGATAATGATGATGATCATACTGGCGATAACTCAATCATAGATGCTGATCTTGGGGCTCCTGTTCATGAGTACCCGATAACTGGGCTCCTATTTGACATTCTTATGGAAAATTCTTGCCCGGATAATCAACTAATCGGTAGCTTCATCGTTCCCAAGTGTTATGCATCTCTCTACACCAAGATCTGGAGAAGGTACGGGCATATTGCTACTACTAAAGTGTGGAAGAATTTCCTACCGACCCTTCTGACCATAGTTGCTGGACTGTTGCCCATCATTGATGAAATGAACAAGAAGAATCCGCGAGACATCAAAAACAAATATCTTCATCGATGGGATGATATGATCTTGAAATATGAGACCTTGAGGTTCAACGTAGGTTGGCTCCGTCGTCGACTTGAGATTATCAAAATAGATAGGGCAGCTATTGCTACTAATATGATTTCCACTTCAACTGCTATCATGGAGGAGGAGAAATCTCTTGCGCTAGAGTCAATAAGGGTCGACAAGGCAATTCAAGATTTGAAGGTGAAAACCGAAATTTTCCAAAAAATGATCAAAATGGTATTCGACAGAAATTACTCATTATTAGATGGTTTGTTCTGAATGAGTGTTCGAGGTTGTTTGGGCTTGTATAGGTTTAGGTTATTTTATTTTTGTGAATAAAGTAGGACGATTGATCATGATACTTAAGGAAATCTCTTTCTTAGATTAATGAAATCTTTTTTGAGTTTTGAACGAATGAGCATTTTGCACGCCCTTTGAATGAATGAAAATTACATTTCGAAGATAAAGTAATTGTTTACTGCATGTTCAAGCATAATATGCTTTGAGCCACTTGCATTTGATTATGTTACATTCCGCTCCTCCATTGATAACCAAGATTTTGTAATATCCACTAGATACTGCTTTGATAATTATGTATGGCCCTTCCCATTTTGTAGAAAACTTGGGAGCAAACATGTCTTGTTGAATATGCTTTGCTCTTTTTAGTACCAAATCTCCTACTTGGAATGTTCGGGGTCTTACCATTTTGTTGTATGCTCTTGAGATCCTTTGTTTGTAAGCTTCCACATATTTTTCCACTTTATCCCTCCTTGACTCGAGCATGTCTAGTTCAACAATTCTTGAATTGGGCACTTCGGCTTCATCCCATTGTACTCCACTGGTCGTTGCAATCCTGGCTGAAGAAATTTTGATTTCAGTAGGGAGAATGGCATCAACACCATATATGAGAGAATATGGAGAAGTTCCGATTGAGCTTCTTGGTGCGGTTCGATAAGCCCATAAAGCTTGTTTGTGCCACGTTCGAGGATTATCATGAACCGTTCGAGTGAGAATCCGGATCAAAGTCTTGTTGGTACTCTCTGCTTGTCGGCTTCCTTGGGGATAATACGGTATAGAGAAAATCTGTCTGATACCATATTCTTCGAGCAATTGTTTCACATGTTTGTTGGCAAAAGGAGTTCCGTTATCTATGATGAGATGTTTAGGAACACCGAATCTACATATGATATATTCCTTGATGAAGGCTGCAATCGTGATTCCAGTGGTGCTTCGAAGAGAGATAGCTTCAACCCACTTGGTGAAATACTCAGTTGTTGTGATGATGTATTCATGTTGCTTCGAAGACGCTGGATTGATTTTTCCGATGATGTCCAGTCCCCAGCTGTAGAAAGGCCATGGACTACTCACAGAAAATAATGGGAGACAAGGAGTGTGAATGAGATTACCATGGACCTGGCATTGATGACATTTTTGAACGTAGGCAGTTGCATCGTCTTCCATGGTTGGCCAATAATATTTCTCATGAATCTGGAGAAATAGTTTCCTCTTTCCTTTATGCTCTCCTTCGTGCATTTCTTTCAAGATTGTTGGGATTTCATGCTCGTCTAGGCATCTCAGCAAGTTCCCACTGAAGATTCTGCGATACAAGATCCCTTCAAGATAGACAAACCTCTTTGCTCTCTGAGTGAGTTTGATTGCTTCTTTCTTCTCTGATGGAAAATCATTGTCGCGAAGATATTTGATGTCAGGTTCTCTCCAGTCCCCAGTATGATGGATATTCAGAGCTTCTAAATGATGAGGCGGTGTTTGACAATTGGGACAAGATCCTTGCAACATTCTCGACTGAGCCTCCATGGAGGCTCAATAGTACCCGAGTCTTCGGAGCCTCCTGTAAAGTGTCACCACCAACGTTTGCCCGTATATTTCCTCATGTATGTGTTTGAGTTGATTGCTGGCTTCTTCATCTCCGAGGCATCGTGTCAGAGATCCATCAGGGTTGCGATAATATAATGCTCCATGTAGAAGATTTTTTTTAAAAATTCTTTGAGGCTATTTTCCCTTTTGTAATAGAATTGCTTAATTCATGAATGATAGGTGCCCGCCAATCGCTTGTTTGAGCATCTTCAACTTGAGTGAGCCAGGTGGATGACACAGAACGTCTTTGTATATTGATGAACTTCTCCGATCCTTTAAATTGCAGTTTGGAAGCAAGAGTTGCCAAACAGTCAGCATGTCTGTTATTAGTACGACCAGTGTGGATGATTGTTGCATCGGAAAAATGGGTTAATAGTCATAGTGCTTCAGCTCTGAATGGGGAAAGTGTTACTTCTTTGAGAGAGTATACACCATTCATATGATTGACTAATAGCTTTGAGTATCCTCTTATCTCCAGGTGCATCGCTCTTGCTTGCTTGGCCAAGGACAATCCTAACATCAAAGCTTCATATTCTGCTGAATTGTTGGTACAGTGGAAATCCAGCTTGAATGAATGTGAGAAGACTTCACCGGACGGGGATACTAACACCACACCCACTCCGCCAGTATCATTGCTAGGAGTGGTGGAGCCATTAAAGTACAATAACCATGTTTCTTCTTTAATGACTGAAATTTTTGGAAACTCACCCGGCACATCTTCATGCAGTATTGTAATGTCCTCCCCTGGAAAGGCAGCAAGTAAGTCTGCAACTGCTTGGCCCTTGATTGCTTTGGGTGGGACACATGCTGTGTCAAACTCTGACATATGAAGTAGCCACTTTGCAGGTCTTCCTATCAAAGCTGGTTTTGATAGTAAGAATTTTACAGGATCAACTTTAGCAACGAGCACGACTCTGTTTGACAACAAATAATGCCTGAACTTCCGGATCGCATGAACCAATGCTAAGCATGCTCTTTCAGCTTTAGGGTACTGGAGTTCAGGTCTCTCATTGTACGACTAAAGTAGTAGATCGGACGTTCGACGCCTTCTTCGTCCTCTTGAGCAAGGAGAGCCCCAGCAACAACATCACTGGAAGTTTTGTATATTATCAACGATCGTCCTTTCACCGTGGATTTCATGATAGCATGTGATAATAGTATCTGCTGGATCTTTTGAAAAGCATCTTGCTGAACGATCGTCCATACGAAATTTGCTCCCTTCTTCAGCAGAGGAGTAAATGAAGCAAAAAGTTAAGCTAATCCATGGATAAAACGTCAAATGTAATTTAGCTTGCCCATAAAACTCTGAAGCTCTTTCACATTGCGCGGAGGAGGCATGGTGGTAATAGCTTTTGTCTAGTCTGGGTCGACTTTGATCCCTTCTGCAGTGACTTGGAACCCTAGAAACTTCCCAGAAGAAACACCAAATGCACATTTCAGGTGATTCATCTTTAATTTATATTATTTGCATCTTTCGAAGACTTGTCTTAAAACATCTAGGTGGGATGACTAATTTTTCGATTTGACAACCACATCGTCGACGTAGTCTTCTACTTGCTTATGCACCATGTCATGAAAGATAGCAGTCATTGCTAGCTGATAGGTATCACCTGCATTCTTCAATCCAAAAGGCATGACCATGTAATGAAAGTTCCCGATGGGCGTTCGGAACGCAGTCTTGCTAGCATCGTGCTCGTACATCTTGATTTGGTTGTAGCCACTGTACCCATCCATAAATGAGAACATGCATGCCATGACCACTGGTTGCATCTATGAGTATGTGAATGTTGGGTAAGGGAAAGTTGTCCTTCGGGAAACATTTTTTCACATTTCTGAAATCTACACAGCATCGGATCTGACCAATTTTCTTCTTGACTGAGATAACATTCACCAGCCACGTTGGGTGTTGAATGGGTTTGATGAATCCCGCTGCTAATAGTTTCTGAACTTCAACTTTAATTTGTTCCTCGACTTCATGCCTGAACTTCCTGGGCGGTTATTTGACAGGTTTGGAGCCGGGAGTTATGTGCAAGTGATGCGTGACTAATTTGTCGTCCAGACCGGGCATTTCCTCGTACGTCCAAGCAAAAATATCTTGATACTCCTTCAGCAGGCTTATCAATCCTATTCTTTCCTCTAGTGACAATGCAGAACTGATCAAGATTGGTCTTGGGTCTTCCTCCGTTCCAATGTTGATTGTTTCAAGATCATCAGTAGTGGAGTCAGTGCCATCTTGCAATTTCCGTGGATTGTCTTGAATTTCTTCATCAGACGACTGTTCGCTCTGACATGACTCTTCAGGGTGGGGAGACTTTTTATCGACCTCCCCTGTTAATTTCTAATCTCTGCGTCGGAGGTAAATGATCCTTCCTTCCGCATCATAGCTGGTTATAAAGTTAGATCCCTTCTTAGTATGATCATGAGCCGAGACCCGATCCTGGATATGCTTGAGAGGTGTAGCAGGTGGCTTGGAGGGTCTAACTTCGGCCGTTGAAGATGATGGTTTGTCAGCAGCTTTCTCGATAGACATTCAGCTTGGGAGCAGAGTGCTGTAGATGCTTGAAGGTTCAGGGATGTTTTTTTTAGGTTCGAGGAACTCAACATCATAGACCGAAGCATAAGGATATGATGAAGCTGCAATACGAACGATCTTGTTGTTGAGCAGAGCCTTCATACATTGATGGTACATTGAGGGAACAACCTTGTTATCATGGAGCCACGGTCGTCCGAGTATCTTATGATAGTCAGGCTCTTTCTCAATCACGTGAAATTTGACCGTTGATTGAATAGGTCATACTTTTAGGTCCACATATGCATACCCGTATGTATGGCTCTGGCTTCCTTCGAAACCCGTCATCAAGATGGGATGACGAACAATCTTGCTTTGTGGGACCTTGGACACTCTGAGAGTCTTCATAGAAATAAGATTGGTAGAAGCGCCTGTATCAACGAGAGCTCTCCTGAATTCAGATTCCTTGATAAAAGCAGTCACGTACAAGGCTCGGTTATGTACTTCTTATGCCATTCGGTCTTCTTCAGTGAAGGTAATATTTTTTTTACTGAATGTTCGAACACCATGGATACTTCTTCAACTGCTAGAGATGACGGAGTTATTTGCACATCAGATGATATCTGGTTGAGTGCAGCAAACGTGTTCGTACGCTGATCTCTGGAGAAGTATATAAGCTCACATAAATTTTCGATTAGATGTGTAACTTCCTGATCTACCGGCTTCTCATAAGTAGTAAAACTGTTGGCTTGATGATTGGTATCAGTGGTGTCAAGAGATGAACGTTCCACCACTCGAGCTCTCAAAATTCTTGTCAAATCTACCATGTACTTGAATAAATTATCGATTGATCCCTTCAATTAATTTATATTTCTTTCCAAAATTTCTTGCCTCCGTGCTAGCTCATCCAATGATGAAATTTCTCCAATGTATCGATAGAAAGGAAGGGAGTAGTAAAGTAGGAATGATGAATATTACCAGATTCGTTCGAATGAACATGAGGAGCGTTACCGTTTATGGTCGCCAATCTGTTGATGGGAGAAAACAATTTGCTGGTATTTTAGGAAAGTGAAGAGATGACCGTGCGGGCGGGGGCTCCTCGACCGAGCAAATTGCCTAAACCTTTTTCAAACAGATGCACTGCATGGGGCTACTTTGAGTTCGAGAGATCATTCTGTAGGACTTCGGCCTAAACCAAGACAATGGTCGTTCTAGAGTCAATTCGGTCATAAAGAGGGATGAGGGTTGATATGTAGGAGGGAAGCTTAGAAGTGTGTGGGATCAATGATGATCAAGGATTCTGGATGTGTTTGGAGATTTATGCAAGTGAACTGTTGAGTTCGAGTAAGTTCTGATTGATTGATTGAATTTGCTCTATTGAGAGTTCTTTTTCAGATGAGAATTCTTGGTTGTTCAATCTTGGATTCAGAGACTTATTTATATTGCAATAATAGTAGACAAATTGATCCCAGTAAGTGTGACGGTTGCTGGAGTGAAAGAGTGGGAAAGTGGGAAATCGTGGTTGAACCAGTTCCATCTCGTGCGGAGACTTGGTAGACTGTCCATCCACCACTAACTCCCTCAACTGCTTGCACGACTTACTCACATTTCTCTTCATGGGTATACACACGTGTCGTAGGCCTCCATACCAAAACCCTAGTGAATATCCTCCACGTGACGTGATTGATGTCTCACGAACGTGGAGTCTGCAAAGCAGACGTGTATTTACTTAGTCAGTTGTTGACTTGACTAGACGATGAGTCTTAGCCTTGATGAGTCGAGCACAGTGAGCGAATGTGATATGCTCTGAGACTCATGGATTGAGCATAAAGTGTCTGCTGAGACATAATAATGGAAAGAAGTTGAGTCATGATGGATTGTGATATATCATTTTACCAGTCGAGGTAATAATGATATTTTGATAATTTGGATCGAGCATCCGATGAGATTGCTCGATCAAGGACTTATTTTGATATGTCGAGTATCCGATAGGAAATCAAAGATATTGCAGAATGATCATTTCTGATCTAATATATCATGAAATGATCGAATGATAAAGTAGGAATCTGAAATGTTAGATGGTCGTCCGCTCGAACCATGTTGCTCAGTCGAGCAAAAATGTTGGTAGCAGGACCAAACATTAAATTAGAATATTGATTGCTAGATCAACAATTCTCGAATGTTGATAGTTGAATCAACATGAGGAATATTGCTCGGTCGAGCAATTGATAGCTGAATCAATATTTGCTAGTTTAAGCAAATATTGCTCGATTCATGAATTACTGGTAGCGGGACCAAATAAAATATTAATTAAAAATATTAGTAACTGGACTGAATATTGTATAATTAATTAGGATGTTAATTGCTGGATCAACATAAAATTATTCGTGTTTGAACTTGCTCAGAATTATGATTTGCAGAGCATTTGGTTTGAAACCCTCATTTTGATCGATTATTGATCAATTGATAATTTACTGTAATCAACCAATGAGTGAGAGAGGGACCGACTACATGGGATGATGGCCCGACCATGTAGCGACCAGGTGCTCGAATGAGCATATACCAAAGTCCTTTGTAGACCAGTTGGTCAAAGGGTGACTAAATGCTCGTTTAATCATTATTAAAATAGTGCTCGTCTAAGCCTTATATGGCAAAACATAATTATGAAGAGAGGAAGACCGACCAATGGGTATGATATCATCCTTTGGTGGTCGTGGGACCAACTGATGGTCGCTCGATCAAATTCCAAGTTGGTTGGAGAGAGTTTGAACCCAATATGAATTAATTAGGTCAAAATCATAAAAGGATGTGGGACCGGCTTTTGCAAGCCAAAGGGACAACCTTGGTTGATCAAGGTAGCATGCCCGTGTCACCATATTGCCCGTGGCTCAATTCTGAGAATTTTGATATTTTCTGATGCGCGTTCGAGCAATATTTTGGATTTTCAGAAGAGTTTGATCTTGACTGAAACTCTCGATTTTGCTTGAATGAGCAAGTAGAACTTTGCTTGTGCGACCAATATTTTAAGAATATTAAAATAATGATGTTTTAATATTTTTCATGAGAAGCCTGGATGGTCGTGTGACAATTTGAATATTTGGCTTTTTGGTAGTTTGAGAAATATGGAAAAACCAGGTTTTTTGCTCAAACGAGGGAGTTTCATGAGATGAGAGAAGAAGTAATAATAATAAAATAAGGAATGAGGGAGGTGTGGTGTTAGAGCATAGCTCGGTTGAACTCACCAAGCGTTGGTATGTCAAGTTTGGTTGTCATATTTTAGTGACTCAAAACTCATCTAAAGTCGCTTGATTGTATACTAGAGTCAACTTCGTTTAGGTTAGACTAGAAAGTCTAGGAATGTTGAGACATACAAGTATTACTCCGAAGACCTGAAGAAAGTGAAGAAGAAGCGAACTACAATGACAACATGATCCTTCTTCTTGAGGTTAGTAATATTGACTTGAACTGTTTTCAGTCCTAACGTATCTTTCAAGTCGTGCTATATTGAAAACATAACTGCGAAGCTGTATATATTGTACATAGTGTATATATTACTCTAGTGATGTGACATGGTCATATTTGTATGATCATAGTATTAGGGAATTAGACTACGAAGTATAACGCTTATCTTTTGAACTTCGTAGATATGACATCAACATAATCTTGTATATATTGTTATGATTATGTGAACATGTTATGGTGAAGATTTCATCCTAGGAAACAATGTTTTACATTTTTTTAAAGGAAGTACATTCATGAGCTTGTTTTATGAATCGAAAGGGAAATCGCTAGGCTTATTGGTACGGCTATTCATTGCATATCTTTGGATTACCAATATGTGTGAGATGGTAGAACTGATCGTAACTTTGTTATGTATCTTGGTATAACTAATCACAATGCATGACTTATGATTTGGTATGACTAGTTTTCATTAATTAGTGTAACCGATCCTAAGTAATCACCATGAGATGGTATGATTGATATTTGTAATTCGTGTGACCGATCCTTGTAATTGATGTGACCGATCACAGAAAAGTTGTGTAATCGATCCTTGTAATTGGTGTAGCCGGTCCTGGTAATTGGTGTAACCGATCCTGGTAACTGGTTTGACCGATCACAAGCAATACCATGAGTATAAGGTAACCGGTCCTGGTAATTGATGTAACTGATCCTGGTAACTGATGTAACCGGTCCTGGTAACTTGTGTGACCGATCACAAGTGTTTCCATATTAAGGTATAACCAATCCTAGTGATTGGTAGAACCGATTGAACCCATGTACGTGATTTTATATTTGATCAATCACATAGTGATCTTGGAATACATGTGAACCAATTCTAAACTTGTTTGGAAGTGTGGTATACCCGATTCCAAGAATGTAAATCCATGTAAATATGAATAAGGATTTACAAAGAAAAGATGTCAACATACTTTAAACACGTTCAATAACTCTTATCATTTATTGTTCAAAGATATTCCTTAGTACTCAAGGAGATCCTGTGCCGAAATAAATTGAGAATCTTTTAATTAAGGTTTTTGGTTTTATATGCTTGTATTACCAGCAATTAAACGCATATCTCTAGAGAATAAAAATTAGTAATATGCATTTACTAATTAGAGATTTTCTACCTAGAGATTTTCTACCGAGAGATTTTGGAAATTTTGGACAAGCATTTATTGGAATTAGGAAAACCGAATTTCGCTATTCATTGCATATCTTGAGAATATTTTCGGTTTTGGAAATTCCTTGGTGTCCAAACATCCTTGGTCTATAAATACCTAAGTTTGCATTTCTAGCAAACTATCTCAAGAGCCAGGCAAACTTCTTTCCTTTGTTGTTTCTGGTGGAGTCGTCTATCCGGAGAGGAAAGTACCCTAATTAGGCGAAATCTCTTACGACCGCTCGTTTTAAAGACTTATCTGAGATCAAGAAGCTCTACGAGTACCGTTGGTGGGAAACTAGATAATTACAGTGCTATTATTTTTTGATTGATTTGATTGACTAACGGTTGTTGAAACTTTGATTGCACCTAGTTTGTTTATTCTTGAGAATTTTCTCTTCTGATAAAAGATTTGTGAGGGTAAAATACCCGATCTCCACGTGTAACCATCTCAAGGGATGGTTTCATGATAAGGTGATGAGTAAGAAGTATCGAATCATACTCCAAAAGTTGATTTCGTCTGAATCGATACGCCTGCTACAGCGCTACATGAATGACGCGTGTGAGGAGTGGTCTAATCAACTCAGACGGTCAAGTCTAAAAAGAAGGAATGCATTTAATGAAGGATCAGAAGAGGCGTGGGCGAATCTACATCGCATCAGAAGGCTCGGGCGATCTATACTATAACCCAAGGATGGTGCAACATGAGGTTCCCCAAGGAGGAGCAACACGATGACGCACAAAGCGAAATAACTCGGAAGGAGAACCGAGTAGGACATCACGAGGGATAGTATAGAGCTCGTCCGAAGTAATGAGAAGATGTACGATATATCCATCGACTCGGCGAGATCAGGCCATACCTTCACGAGTCTAATTTGTCTATAAATACCAGTCCATGTAGAAGGAGATGGGCATGTAATCTTAGATGGTCTTTCTACAGAGAATTCTAGAGAGAGACTTAGAGAAAGAAAGAGTGAGAAATCTAAGTGATATTTTTAACTCTTTCAAGGGTAAGACCTTAATCAATAAATAAAACAACTTCTTTCCCATGGATGTAGGTCTTCATGACCGAACAACGTTATATGCTTGTGTCAATCTTTACTTTCATGTTCTTTACATCTTGTTTATCTTTGAATCTTGAATGTTAGTAGTTTTATAGCCTTTAGATCTATTTGGGTGTAGCCATCAGAAAAGATGCAGTTACATTTTGGCGCTATAAACAGGGAGGTGTGAAAATCTAATCTACTTCCCTAATAACAACTTTATAGTTTTTTCATAATCTCTCAATGAGAAGTGGTTTTTATGCCACTGTGTTAGAGCATAGCTCGGTTGAACCCACCAAGGTTTGGTATGTCAAGTTTGGTTGTCATATTTTAGTGATTCAAAACTCATTTAAAGAGTCGCTTGATTATTTACTAGAGTAAACTTCGTATAGGTTAGCTAGAAAGTTATTAGGATATGAGCCTTACAAGTATTACGTGAACACTTGAAGAATGTGAAGAAGTAAAGAGCTACAACGATGACATCATCCTTACTCTTGAGGTTAGTAATATTTGACTTGAACTGTTTCATTCCTAACGTATCTTTCAAGTCGTGCATATTGAAAACATAACTGTGAAGCTGTGAATGATTATGCTCTAGTTAGACACAGTATTAAGAAATTATAATACGAAGTATAACGCCTATCTTTTGAACTTCGTATATAAGACATCGACATAATCGTATGAATGCTACTATGATTATGTATGGGTATGGGTGAATATTTCGTCCTAGGAAACAATGTTTTACATTCGTTTAAAGGAAGTATAATTCATAAACTTGTTTATGAATCGAAAGGGAAATCGCTAGGCTTATTGGTATTGTTATTCATTGCAAATATTTGGATTACCAATATGTGTGTTTAGTATAACCGCTCATAACTTGTTTATGTATCTTGGTAAAACTATTCACAATGCTTGACTTTTGTATTGGTATGACTTTTATTAGTGAAACCGATCTTAAGTAATCACCTGAGATGGTATGATCGATATGTTGTAATTGGTATGACCAACTCTAGACATTGAGGAACCGATCCTAGTAAGATGTGCAACCGATCACAAGTATATGGAATCGATCCTTGTAAGAGGTACAACAAGTCTTAGTAATTGGTGACCGATCCTATAACTTGTGCAACCGATTACAAGTAAATACCATAATTATGTGGTAACCGATCCTGGTACCTAGTCAACCATTTTTTTGGAAAGCTAGTGTGACCGATCCTAGTACCCACATGGAGGTAGAACCGAAGATTTGTTTTGGTAGAACCGTGAAACCCATTAATGGTGATTTGATAGGATAATCAATCACATAGTTCTTGGAAGTCAGTTTAACCAATTATAAACTCGTTTGGAAGTATAGCAAATCGGTTCCAAGATTATAAATATGAAAAAGGATTTACATAGTAAAGATGTCGACTTACTTTGAACACGTGCAGTAATTCTTACCTTTTATTGTTCAAAGATATTCCTTAATAACTAAAGGAGAATCCCTGATCGAAATAAATTAAGAATCTTTTAATTAAGGTTTCTAGTTTTATATGCTTTTAATTTTCAGCAATTAAAATGCATATCTTTAGAAAATAAAAATTGGTAATGTGCATTTACTAATTGGAGATTTTCTACTGAGATTTCGGTCAATATTTGGATAGAGCATTTCCAGGAATTATGAAAACCGAATTTGGAAATATACTGCATATCTTGAGAATATTTTCGGTTTTGGAAATTCCTTGGTGTCCAAACTTCCTTGGTCTATAAATATTGAAGTTTGCATTTCAAGCAAACTAATCCTCAGAGCCAGCAAAACTACCTAGTTGTGTTGTTACTGGTGGAGCCATCTATTCGGAGAGGAAAGTACCCTAATTAGGCGAAATCTCTTACGACCGCTCGTTTTAAAGATTTATTTGGGATTGGGAAGATCTACGAGTACCGTTAGTGGGAAACTAGATAATTGCAGTTTATTGTTAGTTTTCGATTGATTTGATTGACTAACGGTTGTTGAACTTTGATTGCACCTAGTTTGTTTATGCTTGAGAATCTTCTCTTATGATATAAGATTCACTCAAACTAGATCGAAGTTTTGACGGGGATCTTTAGACTGTTTGTAGATGTAAAGACGTCTTGTGATAATCCATCGTTAACAGACTCCGTTCTCTGTGTGATTGATCACAAGAGATTCAAGTTGTTTGTGTGCAGGTGTTTATTGAAGATCTAAGAAGATTTGAAGACAAAGAAGATTTCTTATTTGAGTTCATTATCTTTGGTGTGCACAAAACTTGATCGGCTGGGGATCCAACTATAATCGGTTATCTTTGTGATAACCTTGATTGATTAGTTGAGTAGATCGACATCAATACGATTCTTTGTGATTCAAAGTATTGATTGCATAGTCTAAACAATTACTTTGGTAGTTGTTGATTAGATAGATCTAAGGACCTGACAAAGGAGTTTATTGGGATAAATGGAAGAGCCTTTTGTCAAACTCATATCACGTTGTTTGAAAAGAGTTGTTACCGAACAAATTTTTTGTTCCTTTACTATTTGGAATACGAACCAAAGGAATTGTTCCAAGTGCGTGACTTATTGCAAGTTGGAGGCGCAGGGATACATACGGAACTAGGTGAACTATAGGTTTAGTTGCTTGGTCTCAACTATATGAAGTTGGTTTAGATTTTGTATAACGGCTTAATCCTGAGAGTATTCAATTCTGGACAAGGTCCCGGGGTTTTTCTGCATTTGCAGTTTACTGATTAACAAAATCTTGATGTGTCTTTTACTTTTCTATTTCCGCAATTATAATTGTTTTTATTATAATTAGAAGTAAAATACACAAACGTTAATTGCTATTTACTTGATAGCAATCCTATTGTGTTTGGTTAAGTCTGAACCTATTATCAAGTAATCATACTTCGTTGTTGTATTGTCTCGATCTTGTATCCATTGTCAATCACGCAAGTTATGTTGTTGTCGTATTATCTTGATCTCGTATCCATAGACGATCACATGAAGTGTGAACCGATTAGTTGTATTGTCTCGACTCAGTCCATAGATAATCACTTTCGGAGAAAGGACTTACAGGTGGAAAAGTTTTAGATTGAGGTATATTTGGGTACCCTCGTCTTTTCACACTGTGTAGAATTCTGTGAAACTTGTGAGTAGATCTCGGACGCAACACGATCTATGCGATCAGTGAAGTCCTGAAGAGCCTCAGAGATGCCAGATCTACACCTTTTTCATCGATTCTGCTTAATATTTTCGTTCTTTTAAGATTTCCTACACCTTCCTTAAGATGCTCAGGAGAGTTGAAGATCGGAGTGAAAATGGAGTCTAAACCACTCCAAAACAGCACTCAGGCGATCTCCTCCATGAAAGAGCTGGGAAGAGATTTAAGTCAGTAAACTTCATAGAGAGAAAATCATTCTATGAAAGTTAAAAAGACGAATTATTTATGATGTTCTTCATCTTTTAAGAAACTCAAGATAACCCGTAATCTTCTTCTTAGAAATCTAACTCTAAGTCAAGGGGAAAGGTTAATGAGTACATAATCAATCATCAAACTCAAAGTTTGTTCAAACCAAAAACTTAAGGATAATGAGAAATATTTCCTAAAATGGGAAAACGTGCTCAACCGTCATAACTTGGTTTTCCCCCATTAAAGGTATGACGTGATGAAAGAGGTATTTACTCGAAAAAAGAGAAACAAAACACCTTTTTCCATCACCGAAACTTTATGCAAGTAGGGAATGTTTTGACATCATCACATGTCTCCAAAATTTACTGAAAAGTTTTCCTGTACTAAGACTGTCCAGTCTGAGCCATGACTTAGTAATTGCACATGGCCTGCAAATTTAGGGTCCCACTTTTCTGAAAGAAAAGACAAATTAAGCATTATTGTATATCGCAGGTAAGGCGATGGTGACAAGATGATCCGCTCGCAAGAGCCAAGGTGAAACTGTCGAAGCCCAACCCGAAGGACTAGACGAGATGGAGCCAGGAGAAGCTATGCATAACGGTGTACTCCCAGGAGAGGGACAGCCTGATAACCAATATCGGGAAGGGTTGACAGAAAACTCTAGCTCTGACGAAGAAAGAAATCTCTTCGAAGGATAGGGCGACATTCACTTAACTCAATAAGGAGGGTTGAATCGTTTTCCAAGGAAAATGGTAAACAACGGGGCAAAGAAGGATGATCCTTCTAACCTCGGCGACACCATTGCAACTCTTGCATCCATCATGAAAGCGCAAAAGGCGTAGGATGAAAGAATAAAAAAGATAGAACGACGTAACAGGAGACTCGAAAGGAGAAACCATAAGCTAAAATGCAAAGCGAAGAAAAAAGTACCACTCATTATCCTAGAGGAGACCCCCAAGGAGGAGAATCCTTTTGAGAACTTGCAAGACGATGAGCAAGTCCATATCCCTGACACCTCAAATGAGGAGACAAAGGATCGTTTTCCTAAGGGAAGTAGATGAGTTCTAAACAAGGAGGACATTCCGTCCGAGGGGTCGTCCGATGTCGATCCCAAGCATAAACGAGAAAAGAAGAAGGACGATGAAACTAAAACCAACTGCGCGGCCGAGAACCCCGCAGTCATAAACCCCAAGCGAGGGGAGCCTTCAAAGTCGACTCGTTCTAAGATAGTATCGTACGTCGAACAATCGGACAGGACTCAGGGCGATCAAGGTATCGCCCCAGAAGCTTCTTTCTCGCCCGAAAGAGCGGAAGGGCGTAGGAAGAAGTCCGAGAGAAGGCACATTGATGATCAATTACAAGTCCGACTCTGCCAAATCGAAGTGATGTGCAGAGAGGCTACAAGAAGACAAGGAGGCCAAAAGTTGGCAGAAGTAATGCAAGAGGCTGGACAGTCTCCCCTATCGGAGAGTCTATTAGCCCAACCATTTTCAAGAATGCTCACTCCCGACATTCGCAACTCCCTTCAGCGGGACCGGGGATGCGATTGAACATCTGAGGTCTTACCGCATGACATTGACACAAAGGAGTCACTACGATGTCGTGATGTGTAAGTTCTTTCCAGCCAGTCTAAAAGACGAAGCCCTAATGTGGTTCAATAATTTGCCGAAAGAATCGGTTAAGTCGTTCGCCCACCTATCCGAGCTATTTTTAGAGGCATACATGCATAACAGCCGAGTCAAACCCGAGATCGATATGCTATTCCAATTAGCTCGAGGGAAAAATAGGTCGCTCCACTCTCTTGTGACTCGCTGGAGAAAATTGTGCGCCGATATCGGAAGAGTCCAAGAGGCCTACGCGATCTTGGGCTTTAAAAACAGTCTAAGGAAAACAGACCCCATATTCGTACGCATGTACGAAACCATGCCTAGGGAAACTGAGAGAAATTCAGGAGGACTATATAGCCCTTGAAGAACTCCAAGACGGGACCTACGACAAGTTGGTTATAGGAAATAGTAGAGGAGCAAATGTGGTAGAACCACAGAACCCTCAGACACAAGTCCGTGGAACAGGGCGATCCAACAATAGATCCTCACAGTTCGATAAACATCAAAGTGGAGGATGGAAAGGGCGATACCAATCCCAACAAAAGAAGGGAAAATTTACAGACCCATTCTACACGAAGCTAAACACCCCTATATCCGAGATCTTCAAGAAGATCGACGGAAAATATAAGATCACTTACCCATGGAACAAAGGACAACAACCCGAGCGCGCTAAGAACAGAACAGATTTCTGTGAGTTCCACCAGTTCTATAGCCCCCCAACAGACTCATGTAGAGATCTGAAGAAAATGGTGCATGACATGATTGATGATGATAAACTCCAGGAATACATCGCGCAACCAGCGACCCAAGCAGTTGCGGGGCTACCCGTATATCGTGTGGAAATTCCTCGCGAGGTACAATATTTGGGATGCAATACGATATCACACTCGGTTATCATTGCTCCCACACCCGAAGGAAGTATCACATGACGAATTCACAAGCAAAACTTCTAAGGTGACGAAGTTTTCAGTGTGGCAAAGGAACCTCCTATGGAAGGGTGGATGAAACAACATATCGGCTTTTCAACCTCTGAAGCACCTGATGGAGGACGGAACCACAATGATCCACTAGTGGTCACGATGGCTATCGCGCTTCCCGAGCACGAGGGCGAAGAAGAAAAACCAAAGACACTACCATGGGCAATGCCTAAGATATTGATCGACGGAGGAAGTTCTGTCGAGATCCTATTTTACGAAACATTCAAACAAATGGGTCTAAGAGACGAATGCCTAATACCATCTACATATAATATATTTGGCTTCAATGGCTCGTCAACCCGCCCAAGGGGCGAGGTAGCTCTGGAGATTCGCGTAGGAAAAATCCTCACCCTAACACCCATTCTGTGTAGTGGGTGTACTTTCACCGTACACAACCATTTTTGGGTGATCCTGGGTCCATGGGATCAAAGGGGTCGCGTCAACTTACCACCAAAGACTAAGGTTCCTAACACCCGATGGGATCGAGGAGATCATCGGAGACTCAGGCGAGGAAAAGTACTGCTATAACATGGACGTATATAATGGCGAGAATAAAGTAAATTCCCCAAAGGCGAAGAAGAAAATAGCCAAAAGTTCCAAGAGCCAAGAAGAAATCGATGCTTACATAGCAGAAACAAACGAAGCAAGGCGCTCGGACAAGGTGCCAGCCTCGGACTCATCTATGGATCCCTTATAGAAATTACAGAATCTCTCTGATGTTGGAAATCATAGGTCAAACTTCTCGGCCTCGGAACCTACAAAGGAGGTAAACATCAGAACACCCGAAAAACCGGGTATGGTTAAGATCGGAACACTCCTCGACAAAGAGGAGGAAGAAAAACTAATGCGAGTATTAAAATAATATTTTGATGTCTTTGCATGGCGCATGGAGGACATGCCTGGGATAGATCCCGAGGTCTGTTGCCATCACTTGAAAATTAACCCAAAGCATAAGCCTATGAGGCAAAAGATGCGAAAGGTGGCACCAGAATATCATGAAGTGATTCAAAACGAACTGAAGAAGATGGAGGCATCAGGTGTCATCCGAGAAGTATAGTATCCGATATGGATATCTAACATGGTGATAGTCCCAAAGAAAAATAAAGGAGTGCGAATCTGTATTGATTTCAGCGATCTTAATAAAGCCTGCCCGAAGGACAGCTTTCCACTTCCCAATATCGATCAGCTCGTAGAAGCAACGTATGGATACGGATTGTTATCTCTAATGGATGGATATTCAGGCTACAACCAAATCCCCCTCATCGAGGAAGATCAAGAGCATATTGCCTTCTTCACTCCCCGAGGTCTATACTGTTATACTAAGATGTCATTCGGATTAAAGAATGCCGGCGCGACATATCAGAGAATGGTAGAAAAATGTTTGATAGTTGGATTCACAAAACTTAGAGGTATATGTGGATGATATGCTCGTCAAGAGCAAACTCCCACATGACCATGCTAACGATCTCAAAGAAATTTTCGAACAAATGAGGAAATGCAATATGAAAAATGTGCTTTCGGGGTAACCTCGGGAAAATTCTTGGGATACTTGGTCACTAAACGAGGCATCGAGGTCGACCCGGCCAAGGTGCAAGCCATACTATAGATGCCCCCGCCTTCAATAGTTAAAGACGTGCAGAGATTGAATGGTCGGCTAGCAGCCCTGGGAAGATTTATAGCTAGGTCGTTCGACAAATGTAAAGATTTCTTCAACACTCTAAAAAGGGCAAAAAATTCTCATGGAGCGCCGAGTGCGAAGAAGCTTTCCAAAAGATCAAAGAACATCTGTCCACTTTGCCTATCCTGCAGAAGCCCGATCCAGGCGAAGACCTTTATATCTACCTATCGGCGACTAACACTTCGATCAGTGCGGTACTAACTCGCATAGACAAAGAAGTAGAGAAGCCTATTTACTTCGTAAGTAAAACTCTGACATTTGCAGAGAAAAACTACTCAAAAATCGAGAAGATCGTACTGTCCTTGGTCTACGCAACACAAAAGTTGCGGACATACTTTCACACGCACATTGTGACCGTCATTACAAAAGCTCCAATAGAGTCTGTCCTAGACCATGCCAATAGAGAAAGAATAATATCCAAATGGAGAGCTCAAATAAAATAGTTTGGGGTAAAATATCAAGCCCAAACTGCAATAGGGATGACCCCCTTTCGCTCTAACATATGGTATGGAGACAATCATACCAACCGAAGCAATGATCCCAACAACTAAGACCGAGGCTTGGGAAAATAATCTAACCTCGGACATGATACTCGCTAAACTAGATGATCTCGAGGAGAACCGAGAAGTATCCCTTCAAAGAATAGAAAACTACCATCGAAGGTTAGCACGAGAATACAACAAATGTGTTCATCAGAGGCAATTTAGCCCAGACGATAAAGTCTGACGCGAGATCCTGCCATACCAGCGCGAGTCGGGAAAATTTGCACCCACATGGGAAGGTCCACTCACAATCATCGCCAAGGCAGGTGATGGAGCATACAGGTTGCTCAAACCTAATGGGGAAGAACTAGAACGCCCTTGGAATATCAAATATCTAAAGCAATACATTGCTTAAACACCCTATCGCTTAGAAGGTCAAATTATGAAATTAGGGTTTGAATCCCTACTTGTAAAAGGTCATGAAACCTTACATGAATGTACCAAGGGCTTATAAACCCCCTTTTGAGAATAATAGAATTCCTCCTTTTGTTCGCTCATTAATTATTTACTTTGATTATTTCTTTCTTTTTATTATCTATTTTGTTTGATTATTCGTTTGCCTATGATTTTCTATGTCAAATTTTTCTTTTTTCATTTTTTGCACTTGCATGTAGAATAATCATTCCATAATTACATCATAATCAAAGCCCATCAAGACTATGGCATGGTGCTAGACACACCTTCCATTCTACAACGAATGATGCGGGAAAAATACCTAAGCTGCCTAAGACGGACACATAGACCTAAGGAAATGCCATCTAACCTCAAGAAGTAAGATGAAGAGGGGGACACCCTAAGCTACCTAAGAAGAAAATAGACCTGGGGTAATGCCATCATGATCATGAAATCGGATGATGTCCTGCCAACAGGAGGTATCCAGAATTGAGGAACTTGTCTCTGGCTAAGGCAAGAATCACTTGACCGAGATATCGCCCTCCAAACAATGGTTAAAAAAGGAGTGACTCAAACAGCTGATCACTTAACCTAGGGGCAAGGGTAACCTAAACTGGACAATATTAAAGAACCAAGCCTATGAAGGCATAAGACTAAGGCGAGAAAGGAAATGTTCCATACTCAAAACCCAACACCGTAAGAGATGCCCTATCCAATTAAGGAACTGATCACTCCTTGGCTTTGTCACCCATGGTTGGACCGATAGTACGCACAAAAACTTCCTCAGAGCCACCAAAATAAACACATCATGTGATATAATTAAACAAGGGAAATTATCATCCATATCAACAACTACTTCAAAAGAAAGTATTCATTGCCTCCCACATATGAGGACTTACCAAAAAATGATTAACAAAATAATGCCTCCAAAACAGAAGAAGACTTGGTTAGCATACCAACTAATCAAACCATTAAACATTGCCTCGCAAGGAGCACGAGGACTTACCAATTAAGCAGTACTTTTAAACATCACCTCGGAAAACAGCACGAGGCTTGAACACAAAAAGAGGAGAATAAAGAGTTCTTAGAAAAACAAGACCTAAAATAGAAAGCAAATTGATGAACTTAAGCTTGTCCATCGCCAGGAGCATCTTGCTCAATATTCATCCGATCCTCGCCCTCGGCTGCACCAGGAGCAACTTGCTCAGAGTCGGACTCAGCAGGTTCGGGAGGAATAAGAGCAGCAGCAGCTGCAACAACTCTTGGATGCTCACGAAGGATGGTAGCCTTACATGTATTTGTCATTTTGACTTTGTACTCAGCATGGAGATTGCTCATCTTCTTTTGCTTATCATCACGCTCAGCCTCCAGCTCTTCTTCATGGCGATTCACCAAGTTATTAAGCTCATCATCAAGATTTTGCTTCTCTCCCTTTACCTCTTCCAACTGCCTCTCCAACTCTGCATTGCGCTTACGAGCCTCTGCAAGATAGCAAATGGAGACAGTTAATCTAAAGGAAATTTCACAAAGAATGAAATATATAAAATCAAAAGTTGCTAATAGGCAACCTTCATGTTCAACTAAAACAGAAGATAAGGTCTGTTCCACTTGGGCTTTCTGATTATCTAAAGCACTAATATGTGCTTCAATAGGTGTTATAGCAGCATAACCAGCAGGGCATGATAACATATGTCTATCGCGCTCCTTCTCAAGCTGGACAAATTCTCGTTTGAGACGAGCAAGCTCTTCTCTATCACCCTCTGCTTGCGCTAGCTGGGGCAGATGATTGGACTGCTACTCAATAAGCCCATCTTTTTGAGCTCGGAGCAGCTTGATCTCATCCGAGCGAGCTACATCCACCTGCTTAGCTTTATCCAACATTGCACGAAGCTCAAAAATGCGATCTCGGTGAACATCCACATCATTTTTCAACTGAGGAACCTCATTCTCCAAAGAATCAATCTTACACTGACGAGAGCTCACATCGAGCTTCAGGTTGCAAAGTTCTCTAGCATGTTTGTGACCATTATTATCTATCTTCTCCCCCAAACGTTTGACGGTGGCTACCAATATAAGGACAAATTTAGAACTATAGAACCTACTACGGAGTTGAAAAAACTTAAACAAAGGAGAGAATAAATACATTCCAACTCCTTCTTATCCCGACGAAAGGACAAGGCCTCTTGCTTAGCCATCTCAACAGCGAGACGCAATTGCTGGTTCTCACGCTCTACATCCCTGACTCGTCTCCTAGCAACACGAGTCTCGAACAGCATGCCAACCCTCAGATTGTTACTCTAGTATATCAGACAACATCACCAGTTAGACTGGGGCACTAACAAATACATATTATTAAAACATAGTCAAGTGTCAATACATACCGCCTGCACAAGCTGTTGCTGAGTGGACCTATCCAAGGAAGTCAAAATACGAGCTTGCTCGTCCTCGCTCAGCCGAGCATAGCACCGCCATCGCCTCAGATCCTTCACCAAAAACGGTGCGAGACGAACTAGAAGGAACTGCTGGAGCAGAAGGAAAACCAACAATAAAAGCACTCGGAACACCATTAACAACACCACCACCACCTCCAACCCGAGCACCTCCATCGGAGGGAACACCCTTATCAGCGAGATTACTCGCTTGGGGCATCCCGACCTACGATACGGTAACAGTGACATCGGGATTAATGGGTTCATGCAACATTGCCTGATCCACATCATCAAAAAATCCTTCACCAAGGTCCATCATCTCATTTTCACCAAAAAGAGCACCAATATCAACATCCAAAGAAAGTTCTGCAACCTCCACAGGAGCAGTAGAGGGGCCAGAACCATCAACAACCCTCATCCTCTGTCAAAAAAGAAAAAGAAAAAAGGAATCGAATGCTAAGGAATAAAACAGGGGCAAGGTATATATACGTTAAAATATTAGAACAGTATTTTCTACCTTAGCATCCTTAATAGCTCGGGTGGTTTGCGATGGACTCATACGAGGAATGACCCACCTAAGATCCCATGGCCTATAAGGCGGCAGATAGTTGTGCACCTCGGGAAGCTCCAAAATAACGTTGCCAAGATCATCCCAGCCATAAATATAAGGACCCACAACGCGAAGAGGAACTAAGAGCCACTTCGGGTCGTGTGTCTTACGAATGGTAAGATTGCTGGGATTAAGAGGATCCATATCGGACATAAGCAAGGGACCCTTCAGAGCTCAGAGAGACCTTGAAATGCCCACCCCGAAGCCATCAAACTTATCGGACTACTGACACCAGTAATTCTCCACGAAGTTCGCAGGAGTATACAGATCCTTTTGAGAAGGAACAAAGTCGTTTAGCTCATGCTCAGTAACCTTACCTCTACATCGCCGAGCAGCTTCTCGGACGATGCGGTAAAAATTACAGTTAGGTTGAAATATGGCTCGCTGAGGATCAAGCAGACAGAGTACCTCATACTGAAAAGAATCCAATGGACAGTACAAGGGAAGGCGAAGCCTTGCATCTAATTGACCCACCATCACGATTATCTCGTTGGGGCCACAAGGATTATCTTCCAAGATCTTTTTAGTCAAAACTCCGGTTTGACCCGCCGGACTGGCAAAAGAAACTTGAAATCTCTGAAGGCGATGCTTATCCTTCACCATCTCTAAGAAAGCAGCATCAGACATGCCGGAGGAACGACTAGTGCTTGGAGGTCTAGTAGGTCTCTTCTCAGGGCTATAAAGTGTGAACAGAAGAAAGAAATCAAAATATACACTGGTAAAAAAACCAGTGAAAAAGAAGACATGGAGACGACAATGGCGACCCCGAAGGAACTATGCAGTTAATAAACAATGGCAAGAATCATTGATTAAAACAACCTTAAAAAAGGAAAATCTCTTACTGTCTTAAAGTTCGAGATGGAGAATCCCTCCCAGACATGATGGATTGCTTTATAACAGAAAAGGAGTTAAGAAGGAACAGCAAAAGACAGAGAACATAAGTTCTGAACTCTGTGAAAAAAGAAGAAGAAAATAAAAACACGTTTTCTCTATCCCAGGAAGATTATATAAGAGATATAACTTCTTAGACAGCCAACCGGCGTCCCCAGTCAACAAATAAAAACACATTAAAGGCGATGATGTGGCAAGAATTCCAGACATGGCGAAAAAAACGGGGCGGTTACGAGGTTTTCTTCCCATCGTGCCATTGGAAAGATAAGAAGAAAATGAGCAAATTGTGAGGGTAAAATACCCGATCGCCACGTCTCAACATCTCAAGGGATGGTTTCATGATAAGGTGATGAGTTAGAAGTATCGAATCATACTCCAAAAGGTGATTTCATCTGAATCGAGACGCTTGCTACATCGCTACATGAATGATGCTTGTGAGGAGTGGTCTAATCAACTTAGACGGTCAAGTCTAAAAAGAAGGAATGCATTTAATAAAGGATCATAAGAGGGGTGGGAGAATCTACATCGCATCAGGAGGCTCGGGCGATCTATACTATAACCCAAGGATGGTGCAACACGAGGTTCCCCAAGGAGGAGCAAAACGATGACGCACAAAGCCAGATAACTCGGAAGGAGAACCGAGCAGGACATCACGAGGGATAGTATAGAGCTCGTCCGAAGTAATGAGAAGATGTACGATAGCTCCATCGACTCGGCGAGATCAGGCTATACCTTCACGAGTCTAATTTGTCTATAAATACCAGTCCATGTAGAATGAGATGGACATGTAATCTTAGATGGTCTTTCTACAGAGAATTCTAAAGAGAGACTTAGAGAAAGAAAGAATGAGAAGTCTAAGTGATATTTGTAACTCTTTCAAGGGTAAGACCTTAATCAATAAATAAAACAACTTCTTTCCTGTGGATGTAGGTATTCATGACCGAACCACGTTATATGCTTGTGTCAATCTTTCATTTCATGTTATTTACATCTTGTTTATCTTTGAATCTTGAATGTTAGTAGTTTTATAGCCTTTAGATCTACTTGGGTGTAGTTATCAGAAAAGATGTAGTTACAAGATTCACTCAAACTAGATCAAAGTATCGACGGGATCTTTATAACTGTTTGTAGATCTAAAGACATCTTATGATAATCCATTGTTAACAGACTTTATTCTGTGCGTGATTATCACAAGAGATTCAAGTGGTGTTGTGCAAGTGTTTATTGAAGATTAAAGAAGATTTAAAGACAAAGAAGATTTATTATTTGGTTCTCATATCATTGGGTGTGCATAAACCTTGATCGGCTGGGATCCAACTAGAATTGAATTTATTCGATTGATTAGTTGTGTGAGATCGGCATCACTTTATGGTTTCCTATTAGAATCTATATCGATTGATTGTGAATCTAAACTTGACTACTTTTGTAGTTATTGGATAGATTTATCTAACCAGGCAAAGGAGTTTATTAGATTAAACGGAAGAGCCTTTGCGTATGACTTGAGATATCTTTATCTTGAAAGAATCGAAAGAGTTTTTACCAAACAGATTTGTTGTTCCTTTACTGTTTGGAATACGATCCAAAGGAATAGTTCTAGTGCGTGCACTCATTGAAGTCGGAAGCGCAGGGATACTAAGGGAACTAAGTGAACTAGGGGTAGTTGCTTGGTCTCAACTATACGAAGTTGGTTTAGAATTTGTATAACGGGTTAATTATGAGAGTATTGAATTCTGGACTAGGTCCCGGAGTTTTTCTGCATTTGCAGTTTCCTCATTAAAAAAATCTTGTTGTGTGATTTACTTTTATTTTCCGCAATTATATTTGTTTATATAATTTAAAGTAAATTACACAAACGTTAACTCCGACATACTTGATAGTGACCCTATAGTGTTTGGTTAAGTCCGAACCTATTATCAAATATCACACTTTGGTAGTCGTATTGTCTCGATCTCGTATCCATAGACAATCACACAACGTGTGAATACCGATTTGTTGCATTGTCTCGACTTTGTCCATAGACGTTCACTTTCGGTAAGAAGACTTATAGGTGGATAAATAAAAGATTGTGGTGTATTTGGGTACCCTCATCTTTTCAATTGGTATCAGAGCAGGCAAACACGAAAATATCTAACAATCTGTGTTTGGTGCGATCCAACCTATAAGAATTGATTCCAATGGGTGATTCGGTTAATGTTTTAAAGATTTTAAATACTCTTCAATATGATCTAGAAGACACTGAAGAGTATTACTCGGTACTTGTCAAGACGTTAGAATAAAATGTTGAACAAAACCGGTCATATACTGAAGATATCAGTAATATCTTGATTGATAGAGGACTGGTCAAGGATTCCATAGAAATTCATAAAAATAAGTCTCATAAAGGTTCAACTCTGACATCTAGACATTTAAAACCAAACAAGAAGAAACAGTACAGAGGGTTTCTTCAAAAAGGGTGGAAAGTTTTGAATCAGAAGATTTGTTGTGCAAAAAATCTGAGTAAACGTGTTAAGGGATTATTTAAGAACTTAGCAAGACACCCTCACAAAGAATCAAATAACCAAGTTAAAAAATCTGTGGAACCTATTGAAAAATGTATGGGAGCCTTTGCACTCAAAACTACTTCTCCTTTACGATGGTTTCTTGACGGTGGTCGTAACAAACATATGACAAGTGATCTCTCTTGATTCACAAAGACAAAAGACTACAAAGGAGGATCTGTAACTTTCAGAGATGGAAGTAGCTGCCTAATTAGCAAAAAGGGAACCATCAAACTTCTAGGTATTCCTTAAATTCATGATGTTGTTTATGTCAAAGGAATGAAAGCTAATCTTCTTTCAGTAAGTCAAATCTGTGGTAAGGGTCATAAGGTTATCTTCAATATGGGAGGCTGTGATATTGAAGATAAATCCGGAAAAATAACTTTTCGAGGATGAAGAAGTATGAATAATTGTTATCTCCTTGATATACAGTCTGATTTATACTGTAACCTGACCAAGGTAGAGTCAACTCATTTTTGGCATGAACGGTTTGGCCATATCAACTACCGAATGCTGGGTAAGATCATTAATCGTGAACTTGTCAGAGGCGTTCCCAAAATAAATAGTAAAGTAGAAGATGTATGTGGTTCTTGTCAAAAAGGTAAGCAAGGAAAAATTCTACACAAACTTTCTCGAGATATAACCACTCGTGCTCCTCTCGATCTTATTCACATGGATCTCTTTGGTCCAATCCAACAAGCAACTGGTGGAGGAAAAAAATATGCTTTAGTAATGGTAGATGATTACACACGGTTCACATGGGTTGCTTTCTTAAAGCACAAAAATGACACTCTTGAGGAATTCAAGATTATTGTGAGTAGAATTCAAAATGAACAAGGTCGCAAGTTTAAGAAAGTAAGAACCGATCGTGGTACAAAATTCAAAGATACAAAAGTATATGAATACTGTAATCAACTTGGAATTTCTCACCAATTTTCTGCTCCCATTACACCACGGGCAAATGGTGTAGCTGAAAGAAAGAATAGAAATATTCAAGAAATGGCAAGAGTAATGATTCACAATAAAAATTTACCATTAACCTTCTGGGGTGAAGCTGTTTTCACAACTTGTTATCTTATGAATAGAGTTTATCTAAGGTCAAAAACTGTAAATACCCCTTATGATTTATGGTATGGAAGAAAACCCAATCTTAGCTATTTAAGGGTTTTCGGAAGCAAATGTTATATACTTAAGGACAGAGAACATAGAGGAAAATTTGGTTCCAAAAGTGATGAAGGGATTTTTCTTGGCTATGCTTCTGATAGTCGTGCCTTACGAGGAGATAACCTCCGAACCAAAGTCATGACGGAATCAGTTAATGTAGTTATTGATGACATTAGTGATTTTCACCAAGATAATCATATTGCTACGGAGCTTCCTCCCTCATAAACTGTTAATAAAGAAAAACAGATTGAAAAAGAACCAACAATTGTTCCTATCATTTGTGACATAGATGATAAAGATGATAATGATAGTATTGTTGAACAACCCAATTGTACTGAGAATGTTGTCCACAAACCTGCCAAATGGGTTCATCAAAGACATTCCACTGAAGATATCATAGGAGATGTGATGTGAGTTTTAATTGTAGTGAAAGTGGTGGTAATAGGATTCGATTCTCGAACTTGTGAAGGATTCTTTTAGACTCAAATTAACTAAAATAAA
>JAJJMB010010315.1:2462377-2569104 GCA_023531105.1 Papaver atlanticum | reverse complement strand
TTCATGCAATATTTTTCTTTAAGTTGACTCTAATATTTGCCTCTAATATGGTTCTTGAAGTAATAATTGTAAGCACGAAGCATGAAACATCAAAAGTATTAAAACTAAGCATGTCCCATCAAAACACTTCACAACTACTCAATAAAAACCAATTTTTCTTTTAAATTCTATGCAAAAAAATCATGTAAAATAATTGCAATAAATAATAAAAATAGAATTATACCACTTTTCATGGAACAATGGCTTCCTCCGTCGCCTCGGCTAAGGGGTTTAGCTCCTCATATTAATCTCTTGCTCAAAATACATCTTTGGTGTTCAAAAGTTGATTAAAAGAGTGAAAAGTTCTAAACAGCGGGTTTTGTAACTAATATAAGTGTTACAGAACCTATTTCTACCGAGAAACTGTTGCGACCAGACGATAACTGTTGCAAAAATTGTTACAAAAGATTTAAAGTTTGAAAGTTACGGTCACAGAATCTGCGACTTTCTTTTTCTGCTGTTTATGTTCTTCTTCTTCTCCGGCCACGGCTTGCACCAGCAGAAACGTGATTTCTTCCAATGGTTTTTCTAGCTTCTCTAAGGCTCTAAACTTCCCCTAACTTCTTCCTTTTCTTCCTAGGACCCTAACCAACCCTTTTATACATAGTAGAGCAAAGAAAATTCGAGAATAAACTTGGTTTTTTCCTCCACAGCACGTTAAGTTATTTCTTTTTTTTCTTCTGTTTCACGTGCATTCGATTGTCCAAACTCCTCCCTTGATAGAAACAAGTCCTTAATAAGAGTTTCCTTCCTCTTCTTCACGTAAATTTCTAAAAAATAAACCAAGAAACTTCCCAAAAATAGAACGTGATATTTTAACCATTTTTCGCTTCCAATTCGAGTTCTAGCCACTTTGGATCCATTCCAACACCCTTACCTCGCCTTTTAGGTCCATAGGAACAAACCCAATCAAATTCAGCCCTTTAATCTCCCTAAAAATCGATCAAAAATTCATCCACAAAATCGTCTGTTTTCTGAAAATTTTCCCGCCAAATTTCTGTTTTTGAAAACGTGAAGAAATTTGTCCTCCCCCTATCCAGTCTCGGTCTGTGCTTAGCAGCTGCTTGGAAATGGGTTACCCCTTATCCAAAATGAGAGTCCGAATAGCAAATGTCCTCCCAGGAACCTTTAGCAACTTTTCGAGCCAATTTTCCCGCAAAAGCCTATTCCTCCAAAATACACCTACAAGGGATAAAATACCAAAATTAGTACAAAAATGGGTACTAACACTATACATAAAAGAGATGAAAATAGACACATAAATGCGTCTATCAAGATGCCAATGCCAGAGTTATGACTCGAAGGGAACTCCAAAATGTCTGTCACTATACATGCTTTCTCTCTTCAATAGAACCAAAAAATATTGAGGAATCCCTCAGTGATCCCGCTTGGGTAAGCTCAATGCATGAGGAACTTAATCAATTCGAAAGACAAGGGGAGCGTGTTCCTAAACCAGAAGGTGTAAACACCGTCGGAACAAAGTGGATTTTCAAGAACAAATCAGATGAATACGGAACTATTGTCCAAAACAAAGCCAGACTGGTTGCTCAAAGATATTCGCAAATTGAAGGTATTGATTTTGACGAAACTTTTGCTCATGTTGCTCGTTTAGAATCAATTAGACTTTTACTTGCTTATGCCTGTAATCTTAAGATTAAGTTCTTTCAAATGGACATTAAATCTGCTTTTCTCAATGGAGATTTAAAGGAAGAAGTCTTTGTTGATCAAACTAAAGGTTTTGAAGATCTATTATTTCCAGATCATGTTCTTAAGCTCAAAAAGGCTTTATATGGTCTAAAACAAGCTCCAAGAGCTTGGTATGATAAGTTAACATCTTTTTTTACTTCAAAAGGGATTCTCTAGAGGTGGTGCTGATAAGACTCTTTTCACCAAATGGAATGGAAAGAATGTACTTGTAGCACAAATTTATGTTGATGACATTATCTATGGATCCATCTCAAAAGGTCTCGCAGATGAATTCCTAAATCTTATGAGTGGGGAATTCGAAATGAGTAATGTTGGAGAAGTATCATATTTCCTAGGTCTGCAAATACAGCAACAAAAGGACAATATTTTTCTTTTCCAAAAAAAAATATGCCAGGAATTTGGTTGAGAAATTTGAGCTAAAAAGTGCAACACCTATGGCAACACCAATGCCAACTATTAGAAAACTTCAGTCAGTCCAGGTGAAAAATCGGTAGATCAAAAATTGTACCGATCCATAATAGGAAGTTTGTTGTACCTGACTGCAATAAGACCAGACATTGCATTTAGTGTGGGATGTTACGCCAGGTTTCAAGCAAATCCTAAAGAATCACATCTAAAAGTTGTAAAACGAATCATAAGATATGTTAATGGTACCCTATATTATGGTCTATCATACTCTATGGATACGAACAACAGTCTTGTTGCCTATTCAGATGCTGAGTGGGCAGGATGTGTGGAAGATCGCAAAAGCATGTCTTGTGGTTGTTTCTATGTTTGTCAAAATCTTGTAGCATGGCACAGCAAGTAACAAAACTCACAGTCTCTATCAACCTGTGAAGCAGAATATATTGCTGCTGGTACTTGCTGTACTCAACTTCTATGGATGAAGCAGATGCTCATTGACTATGGTATAAATATTCCAACTATGAGTATTCTATGTGATAACTCAAGTGCTATTCGTCTAACAGAAAATCCTGTTGAACATTCTCGTACTAAGCACATAGATATTAGATATTATTTTATTAGAGAATTATACAAGAATGGAGTTATAAAGCTAGAATATGTTCCCTCTGAACGACAACTAGCCGATATTCTCACAAAACCATTAGACCGTGCAACTTTTGAAAATATCAGGAAGTCTATTGGTATTGTTAAGGTACATTAGTACCTTACCTTTCGGTTTTCAACTTTTGCTATTGGCACGCATTAGTTAAAACCATTTCAACCTTTGTCTGGTAAAGGTTGCTTTTGTTGCTGTTCTTTTGTTCTTGCGAGAGGATGACAACACACTGGGGGAGAGTTCTAGCTTGAACTCGCGCTTAATGATATATCTTTCTGGGGAGAAGAGGATGCGGAATCTGAGGTAACGAATTTTTTAGTTAATCGTTTTCCTATTTAAGAAAAGCTTGTTTATATTGCATATATTTTTCTTTTGCTTAACAAAATTTCGGTACAATTGATATGTTCCATTATTGTGTATGGATGTATGTGTGTGTATGATTCAATTGTTTCCGGTTAAGAAAAACTGTGTCAATTTATTTTGCTTATTGTTTGGTATCTTCTTTACTGTTGGGTATCAAGTTTTTTTGCTTAACGAAATTCGGTGCAATTGCGGTGCTATAATGTCTATGTTTGTTTCAATTGCTTCCGGTTAAGAGAATAATTGTTCAAGTCAATTTAATTTTGTTTGTATGTATTTTTCATGGCTTAACAAAATATGGGATCATTTGTTTAGTCCAAATCGATTCTGGATAAGAGAAACTAAGTTAATTTCGATCTTAGTTAGATTTATAAAATTGGAGGATTCGGTTATTCAAGTCTAACCGAATTCCTTGACAAGAAAAAATAGTTAACTAACCTAGTGTTTGTCTTGTCTAAACGGAAAGTTCTAAGTTATTGTCTGAATAATTAGAGCCCGAGGAGAAAATTAAGGTTAATTCTGATTTTTATTTTGGTCTTATCGAAATAAGCGATTGTATGTTACAATCGGTTTAACAAGGGAATTAAGTTTCTTAGTCGATATGTTAAACTATTAGGGAAAATTGCTTCGGGCAATTGTTACCTTGATAACATATTAAAAATAAATTACTTGTAGTTTTGGTTTTAATATTGGTTATCTAAAGTGGTATGTGAAACCTTCGTGCTTAACTCTTATATGTTGTTTACAAGTATTTTAGATTTGTAAGATCCTTTCAGTTTGTCCTTTATTTGCTCGAACCTTTGTCATTTTGTGATAAAAAGGGGGAGAAATATATGGAGTAAACAAGTGATTTGCAATCACTAATGAAAGGACAATTGTGCTTAAACGTTATATCTAACGAAAGAGTAAAGCATTGACTAAGGGGGAGAAACATATCATATTGTTGTTGTAGTAATTCTGACTACAAAAAGGGGAATAACAAAGATGTTCGGATTGAATATCTACCTAGATTGCCTTTAGGGGGAGTATAAGCTTTGTTATTCAAATGTCAACATCGGCATTTATTGATTGAATATATGCAGGTTATTGTGCTGTTGAAACTCGGAATCAAGCATATGTAAAATGAATTATTGTAATTTGTATAATCCATATGTAATAAGAGTTTTGTCACTAAAATTTACAAAGGGGTAGATTGTTAGAGCATAGCTCGGTTGAACTCACCAAGCGTTGGTATATCAAGTTTGGTTGTCATATTTTAGTGACTCAAAACTCATCTAAGAGTCGCTTGATTATGTACTAGAGACAACTTCGTATAGGTTAAACTAGAAAGTCTAGGAATGTTGAGACATACAAGTATTAGTCCGAAGACCTGAAGAAAGTGAAGAAGAAACGAACTATAACGACAACATCATCTTTCCTCTAGAGGTTAGTAATATTGACTTGAACTGCTTTCATTCCTAATGTATCTTTCAAGTCGTGCTATATTGAAAACATAACTGCGAAGCTGTATATATCGTACATAGTGTATATATTACTCTAGTGATGTGACATGGTCATATTTGTATGATCATAGTATTAGGGAATTAGACTACGAAGTATAACGCTTATCTTTTGAACTTCGTAGATATGGCATCGACATAATCTTGTATATATTGTTATGATTATGTGAATGGGTTATGGTGAAGATTTCATCATAGGAAACAATGTTTTACATTTGTTTGAAAGAAGTACATTCATGAACTTGTTTTATGAATCGAAAGGGAAATCGCTAGGCTTATTGGTACGCTATTCATTGCATATCTTTGGATTACCAATATGTGTGAGATGGTAGAACCGATCGTAACTTTGTTATGTATCTTGGTATAACTAATCACAATTCCTGACTTATGATTTGGTATGACTAGTTTTTATTAATTAGTGTAACCGATCCTAAATAATCACCATGAGATGGTATGATTGATATTTTTAATTGGTGTGACCGATCCTAGTAATTGGTGTGACCTATCACAAAGAAGTTGTGTAATAGATCCTTGTAATTGGTGTAACCATTCTTGGTAATTGGTGTAACCGATCTTGGTAATTGGTGTAACCGATCCTGGTAACTGGTGTGACCGATCACAAGCAATACCATGAGTATATGGTAACCGGTCCTGGTAATTGATGTAACCGATCCTGGTAACTGATGTAACCGGTCCTAGTAACTTGTTTGACCGATCACAAGTGTTTCCATATAAGGTATAACCGATCCTAGTGATTGGTAGAACCGATTGAACCCATGTATGTGATTTGATATTTGATCAATCACATAGTGATCTTGGAATACATGTGAACCAATTCTAAACTTGTTTGGAAGTGTGGTATAACCGATTCCAAGAATGTAAATCCATGTAAATATGAATAAGGATTTATAGAGAAAATATGTCAACATACTTTGAACACGTTCAGTAACTCTTATCCTTTATTGTTCAAAGATATTCCTTAGTACTTAAGGAGATCCTGTGCCGAAATAAATTGAGAATATTTTAATTAAGGTTTATGGTTTTGTATGCTTTAATTACCAACAATTAAATGCATATCTCTAGAGAATAAAAATTAGTAATGTCATTTACTAATTGGAGATTTTCTATTGAGAGATTTCGGAAATTTTGGACAAGCATTTATTGGAATTAGTAAAACCGAATTTTGCTATTCATTGCATATCTTGAGAATATTTTCGGTTTTGGAAATTCCTTGGTATCCAAACATCCTTGGTCTATAAATACCTAAGTTTGCATTTCTAGCAAACTATCCTAAGAGCCAGGAAAACTTCATCTTTTATTTATTTATGGTGGAGCCGTCTATCCGGAGTGGAAAGTACCCTAATTAGGCGAAATCTCTTACGACCACTCGTTTTAAAGACTTATGTGAGATCAAGAAGCTCTACGAGTACCGTTGGTGGGAAACTAGATAATTGCAGTGCTATTAGTTTTCGATTGATTTTTATTGACTAACGGTTGTTGAAACTTTGATTGCACCTAGTTTGTTTATTCTTGAGAACCTTCTCTTCTGATATAAGATTCACTAAAACTAGATCGAAGTATCGACGGGATTTTAGAACTGTTTGTAGATCTAAAGACATCTTGTGATAATCTATTATTAACAGACTCCGTTCTATGTGTGATTGATCACAAGAGATTCAAGTGGTGTTGTGCAGGTGTTTATTGAAGATTAAAGAAGATTTGAAGACAGAGAAGATTTCTTATTTGGTTCCCATATCTTTGGGTGTGCACAAACCTTGATCGGGTGGGATCCAACTAGAATCAGATTTATTCGATTGATTAGTTTCGTGAGATCGGCATCACTTTATAGTTTCTTATTGGAATCTATATCGATTGAGTGCGAATCTGAACTTGACTACTTTTGTAGTTATTGGATAGATTTATCTAACCAGGCAAAGGATTTTATTAGATTAAACGGAAGAGCCTTTGCGTATGAATTGAGATATCTTTATCTTGAAAGAATCGAAAGAGTTGTTACCAAACATGTTTGTTGTTCCTCTACTGTTTGGAATACGATCCAAAGGAATAGTTCCAGTGCGTGCACTCATTGAAGTCAGAAGCGCATGTATACTGAGGGAACAAAGTGAACTAAGGGTAGTTGCTTGGTCTCAACTATACGAAGTTGGTTAAGATTTTGTATAACGGCTTAATTATGAGAGTATTGAATTCTAGACTAGGTCCCGGGGTTTTTCTGCATTTGCAGTGTCCTCTTTAACAAAATCTTGCTGTGTGATTTACTTTTATTTTCCTCAATTATATTTGTTTATATAATTTAAAGTAAATTACACAAACGTTAACTCCGACGTACTTGATAGTGATCCTATAGTGTTTGGTTAAGTCTGTACCTATTATCAAGTATCACACTTTGGTAGTCGTATTGTCTTGATCTCGTATCCATAGACAATCACACAAAGTGTGAATATCGATTTGTTGCATTGTCTCGACTTTGTCCATAGACGATCACTTTCGGTAGGAGGACTTATAAGTGGATAAATAAAAGATTGTGGTGTATTTGGGTACCCTTGTCTTTTCATGTGGGACCGGCCACGACCAAGGCATGGTCGGCCCGTGTGCCGTTCCCGTGCTCTTCTCTATTTTATATTATTATTATTTTCATCATGTGAGGAAATATGGAGAAACCAGGAGTTTTGCTCAAACGAGGAAGTTTGCTCAAACAAGGAGTTATCATGAGACAAGGAAAATAATAAAATAGGTAAAAATAAAATAAAAAGAGAGGCGGGACCGGCCACGACGGCATGACCGGTGGGCCCGGTCCCGTGTGCCTCTTGTTTATTTTATTTTATATTATTTTCATTTCCTATTTTGCATAGGTTTCCTCGTTCGTCCATATTTTGAATGCCCGTTTATGCATTTGGGTGCTCACTTATGCATATTTGGTTGCTCGTTCGTGCATTATTGTTAAGTACACTCGCACAATTTTCTCAGGTATTACTCGGTGCTGGCTCAAATGCCCGAAAAGTGAATATCTATTACTAATTTATGGAATCCAGCTGAGAATAAGCTTTAAGATGGAGTAACGAGATAAATTGAATATCTATTACTAATTCATGGAATTCAGCTGAGAATAAGCCATAAAACGGAGTAATGAGATAAAATAGATTATTTTCTAGGAATTCAATTGATGAATGTTGCGCTAGAATTAATACATGAATTGCTCTATACTAGCATGCAATATGTCTAGGATCGTTTATTCGAGAATCGATGTATGAGATGGTAGAGACATCATACTCATTCTGAATATTAATTCTGTATAGTCAGGGAAGAACATTACGACATCCTGAAGACGTTAACGCTCTATACTAGCATGCAACATGTCTAGGAGCCGTCCAATCATTGAGATTCTATACATGTGCATTCTATATAGTCAGGGAACATTGCAATATCCTGAAGACGTTAACCCTCTATACTAACATGCAATATGTCTAGGAGCCGTCCAATCACATATTCATGCCTTACGAATCACATATTCATGCCTTCTCTGAGAGGATGTACGCTCAGTCAGAGATTATGACATGAGCTTTCATGTCTGAATCCTAAAATATGAATTTAACATATGTGTCTGAAGCCGTGTCTGAAATATGAAAAATTATGATTTTACGATTTTAGCCTTTGTCGAAAATCCACCATCAATAGGCGGTCCCCTAGAAATAAATTAAAACTAGGGATAATAAAAAAGAATAAAGGTTCCCTCAAAATATAAAGTTTATACAAGTGAGACCAGGGAAAATTAAATATGTTCCACTGGGTACGTACACAACCCTCAGTGATCCAATAAATACACGGGGTTGAAATCCTGGAGAACACATTATATTTGATAAGAGATTATAGCAGATTATTGGGTTGGGACCAAGAACTTTTTTTTATCCATCACACCAATTTTATATTAATATGAAGAACACAGGTTATTACAAAGAAAGGGAAAAAACCAAAAAAGGAAAACCCCCAAAAAAACACACCCAAGAAGAAAGACAAAAGAACAAACAAGTCCAAAAAGGACAGACATGACTAAATCAAATTATGTGTAACAACTACCAAAATACACTTGTTACTTGCAGAATCTGTAGTATATAACATCAGACATTTCAACTCTTTTTAGATCAGCAGTTCTACCATGATGCACAATCCTTTCTCCAGCTTTTAAAGTTGCTCCTTTTTTGGCCAGACTGTCAGCAGAGAAGTTCACTTCTCTGTAGTTATGAAAGTATTGAATATCCACCAACTTGCTACAAGCTTGCAACCACCTAGAGTAAATGAACCAAGGAATGTTTTTGTTCTTAAAATTGGAAATAACAGTTTTGGAATCAGAACTAATTATTATATGACTGCACCCCAGAATTCCATCCCATTCAATTTCACAAACAACTTCCATCACCTCTGCAATGTAATTAGTTGCAACTCCAATTCCACCAGTAATAGTGCCCAAAACCTGACACAGATGATCTCTCAAAACAACACCTAAACCAGCATTGCCAAGGTTACCCAGAGAAGCACCATCACAACAGAACAGATAATATCCTTCTCTTGGAGCATACCAAAAACATTCTTTTATGTCTCTAAATTTGATGTATCTGGTTCCCAGTTGAAAGAAATTAATTATTTGAGAGTCATAGTTTTTGTCTCATCTGTTACCCTTCATTCTCAAACCACCTTCATGAGTAATTCTCCAAATTCTTTTCTTATAAGAGCTCTCACAGGGAAGTATATTCTCAAACACAAATTTATTCTTTTGAAACCACAGTTCTCTCATTGTAGCACAAGCTGCAGTAAGCCATACTTCTTTAACCATGGGACTTTTCTGTTTACTGCATTTCAGGATAGCATCAAAAGAATCTGGTTTCATAAATCCAAAGATATCCCCTAACCAAGACCATATCTTCACATTGAAGTTACAGAACCACAACAGGTGTTTCATGGAATCTTGTTCCACCCCACAAATGCAGCATTTGGAAACCATATCATAACCTTTTTGTACCATTTTTTCATCATCAATATAGACCCCTTGTAAAAAAATCCAAACATTGCTTGATATATTAGGATGTAAGAAAGACTTCCATATATGAGTGGGCCAGTTCAGTCTTGTTTCTTTATTTCTTATTTTCTCAACAGCTGCAGCAGTAGTGAATTTACCAGACATATCACTAGTCCAATTTTTTTTATCAGTCCCACCAGTAAAACTTGGTAATTTGTGGCTTTGTAAATGAGCTTGTAATTCATTTGGAATTCTCCACTCTCCATCCTTAAAAAGATCACTCACTTTCAAATGAATATTGTCTTTAACATAGTCAGATAGGCCAGTAGAATCAATTAATGGAGTATCACCTGTCCATGTATCAAACCAAACCGAAATTTCCTTCCCATCACCTATAATCCATCTCAAGTCATCTTTAATAGCTAACCAAGCCCATTTTATCCCTGGCCAAACACTAGAATACTTTCATTTAGTAGACTATTGACCATTTTTATCTTTATACTTAGCAGCAAAGAATTTAGCCCAGTCATCTTTTGAATTATGAATTTTCCACATCATCTTCATAAGCAATGATTTATTAATGACTTCTAATCTTTTGATTCCTAGACCACCTTCTTGGATATGAGTGCAGACCTTATTCCAGTCTAAAGCTATAAATTTTCTAGTTTCACCATCACCAGACCACAGAAAGTTTCTTAAGATTTTTTCACAAGTTTTAATAACAGAAGCATGCCATTTATAGATTGACATGTTGTATATAGGGATACTGCAAAGAACAGTTTTAACTAGAACCAATCTATCTTGAAAGGATAATAGTTTACCTTTCCATGTAGCCAACTAATTTTGAAGCATAGAAACCATTAACCACACAGTTGAAGCTTTTACTCTCCCAGGCATCAAGATGACTCCAAAATATTTATCAGGAAATGAGGAGAGCTCCATTTGAAGATGATTAGGAATTTGAAGTCTTCTATGAGCAGGGACACCATCAACAAAGCAGTTACTCTTCATTTTGTTAATGCACTACCCAGAACTCTGTTGATAGTCATTAAGAAGTTGAACCAGATTATCCAAAGATTTCTTAGCACCATTACAAAAAATGAAAACATCATCAGCAAATAGAAGATGAGAAGGATAAATCCCATTTCTAACAACCATTGGTTGAATCTTCTTTTTTCCTATTAAGTTAGAGATACCTCTGCTCAGAGCTTCTTCCATCAGTACAAATAAGATAGGAGATAATGGGTCACCCTGCTTAAGACCTCTGCCAACTAAGAAAAAAACCACAAGGCCCACCATTCACCATCACAGAAATTTTAGCTGATTGAAAGAGAATCTTCAACCAACCACCACTCATCTGAAAAACCATACTTCCTCATTACAGTGAACAAGAAGTCCTAACTGACAGTATCATAAGCTTGAGAAATATCTAATTTAAGACCAATATTCCCACCTCTTCTTTTAATTCTCATTTCATCTATCATTTCAGAGGCTATTAAGACTTGCTCATGAATATTTCTCCCTTTAATGAAACCAGCTTGTTGAGGATAAATTAATTTTATCATCACTTCATTCTATTTGTTATGATCTTAGTAAAAATCTTAAAGCACACATTGCTTAGGCCAATTGGCCTGAATTGGTTTGCTTTTTTAGCACCTTGCACTTTAGGTAAAAGAACTAAGAAGTTAGAATTTAAACCTTTGGGAATGAATCTCCTCCTTCAGCAAAATTGCACAGCAGACACCAAATCATATTTAATAATATCCCAGCAAGATTTATAAAAAATACTAGAGAATCCATCTGGACCTGGAACACTTTCAGAATCCATATCCCAAATAGTATGTTTGATTTCCTCATCCTATGGAATTTTATCAAGATTGAATTGATCCTCAGTAGTCACAAGTTCTGGTATAACATCTGAAATGGAGCTCATAATGTTTACTTCTTTATAAGCAAACTTGTTCTCAAAGTGATGTACTAGAAGCTCAGAATTTTTTTATTAATCTGTAACCATGTTGCCATCATTATCCTCCGGTTCAAAAATTGAGTTCTTAGTATGTCTAATCGTAAAATTAGTATGAAAGAAATTAGTATTTGCAGCTCCTTCTTTGATCCATCTAATTTCGGATTTTTGTCTTAAGAGAGTGTTGTGTTGGGTTTCTCTACAATTGTAATCATTCTGAGCTTCAACCAAGTTAGCTAGGAGAGTTTCATCCTCTGGAGAAGAGTCAGAGATTATCATAGCATTTTTCATTCATCATTGCTGATCTTGTTTTAATCTTGATTTGTCTATATGTTGCCGCATTTGCTTGGTCATGGGGACCATTGGGTTGGTTAGTACCAAGTGAAATCTTCCCTCTAGAAATTAGATCAGCAGGACAAGCCATAAATGTGTCAGTAAACATGTTCTTCACATTCATCATTGCTCAAGTCTTCCTCACCGCGCTTTGTTACCTGAAATTCGGTCTCTTCTTTTTCTTCGCTGGTTTCGTGGTTCTAATGACACTCTTCATCTATTTCTTCTTGCCCGAGACAAAGAATGTACCCATTGAAGAAATGAATGGCGTGTGGAAGAATCATTGGTTATGGGGTAAATACATTCCAGATGAAGCAGTCATTGGCAGAAACAATTATTGAAATGCGACTGAAAATCCTGTAAATTTACAAATGTTTCCCATGATATCAATCAGTAATCTTGTGGTGATGTACGAAAGCACAAAAAAATTGTACTCTATGATTGGCTTCATTAATGTTCAAATTAATCAAAAACTTAAAAGTTCCACAGATATTCTGAGTTTCATATGGTCCATGAAGGTCTTTATTTTTTTGTGCCAAATACAATTTTGGACCCTCTCGTTCTCCAAAGTTTTATCTCTGCAGCTACAGGTCAGGTCCCATAATTTCCTCATCCAGACCTTTTTTTAGGAGCACCAAATTAGGTCACAAGTGTGGTGTCCTGATTCCATATATAGGGGCAACTTCAAAAGGCACACAAAAACTAGTCCCTGAAATAGAGCGGTGGAGGCAAGAGAAAGAATGGAGCAGACTGAAACTGGTTCACAGAAGATGGAAGTAGAGAGGGAAAAAGAAGAAGAAGAGATGGCAGCTCCTGTTGCTTCAGAGAAAATGGAAGTAGAGATGGAAAAAGAAGTAGAAGAAGAGGAGATGGCGTCTCCAACTGCTTCACAGAAGACAGGTATTTTATTTTTCTTCTTTTACTTATGACTCAAATTTAGAGCGATTCAACTTTTACCAGTATATGAATTGAATAGCAGAACGTTTAATCAGGGTTCTTTCAATATTTTTTTGATAATTCATACAAATTCTGATATGCCCATTATATAATTTTACCCCTTTATCATAGGGTTTATCATAATTTTGACACATTGTGGCAACTTCTAGGGTTTTGTCATAATTTAGCTTGCCCATGTTTATAGGCACTGTAAAAGTACTACATTGTTAATAAGATATTTGGGAGTTTGATGAACCATTTGATTCCCTTCTGATCAGGTTGTTGATTTGTGTTGTTATTCAGTTTCTGATGATGATGAAATAGACTACTCTGTCAAGCCAGAGTTCTATGATCCAAAACTTGATAATAAAGATGAGTTGTGGGTTCAAAAGGAAAGAAAAGATCGGGACTCTGATGCTGTTCTTACTTGCCCAGCTTGTTTTACGACCCTCTGCTTAGAATGTCAAAGGTATGCACATCTGATTCATCTAATTAGTCGTATTACAAATTATCCTGTATTTGAGATTTCGAATGATCATATGACTTCTGATGTACCGTCTAAGGCATAATTGTAATGGTAGGCACCTTCGATTTCTTCCATTCTGTGTGTCTGACTTCAAGTATCTACAATTCTTCTCTTATTTATGATAAGCTGCTGTGTAGTAACATATCCACATGAAAATTCCTAAAAGTACTTAGAAATCTTTTCTGAAGTTTTTACCATGTTAAACAGCTTAAAGTACCATCCTCCTTGTTTCTTTCAAATGAGTTGATAATAAAGTTTTAACACATAATTGCTTATGTGCAATGGGATGTTATATTATGTGGACTGCAGTCCTACATACACATTAGCAGAGGCTTGTGCATTGTTCAGTAGACCAACTTTAAGGATAATACTAAAATGTTGTTGCAAAAAAAAGAGTCGTCCTTATTGGTTTAGTTTAATTGGAAGGTCAAACTATTTAACATGCTATATTTCTTTCTTAATAAAGAACTTGATTCCGCTAGTAGATCAAATGAGGTTCAGGGCGAGTCTATCAGTTGGGTTGGGAGTGTTTGTATTTAGGAACAATATCAATCATGTGGTAGTTGTGAATTGTTTGAGTTGCTTAGGTTCCTGAAATCAACCCCAGGAAAGCAGCAAAAGATAGAAAAAACAAACTTATAATGAGCTGTTCATTCTTTATGGTGAAAATCCATGTATGACTTGTGATTAGGAGGCTCTTGTGGAACACTAATCATTCTAGATGTTTTTCCTTGGACTTTAGTTTAAAATGATAAGATTAAAGGTTCTACTCTCGCTGGGGTTGTTTGGTACAGAAAGTCACTTTTGGCGTAGAATGTAAAGAGAGCTTGAAAGGAGAGGATAGAAGGAAATAACTAGAGCTTTGTTTTACACTTTCATGATATTTCTCAGGAAATGTTTCTGAACTGGAAACCTTTAATCACATCTAGTGATTGTGCATTCCTTTCTCAGAAGGTTTACCTAGTAGAACAGGAAGCATACAATCTTTAATCTTACGTTGGGCAAGACTACGTGTGACCTTAATCCTAATATGTAGAGGAAAATAGAAAACTTACTCATAATTATAAATCATTGCATCTATCTCAAGAATCAGTTACAATTAATGTCCGTATATATATCTATTAAAAATTCTGAAGGTAATATTTGTATACCCCCTTAATACGAACTCGTTTCTGTAGGCATGAAAAGTACCTTACACAATACAGAGCTATATTCGTTGTCAACTGCAAGATTAAGATCAATCAAGTTCTGCGGCCTAGTAATCAAAAACCAAAGACCAGTAATAAACGTGGAAGAGATCGAGGTGGAGTTGATGAAGTGGGTGTCTCAACTAAGGAAACATTTAAGCCTGTGTGTTGTGTAGTTTGCTCAACAGAAGTCGGTGTCATTGACGATGATGAGATTTATCATTTCTTCAATGTTCTTCCTAGTGAGTCATAACCTTCTTGATGATTTACATTTCACAGGAATCTTGTTTACGCGCAATCTCAGTAGTTAGTTGTAGTATGCATACTAAGTTACTAACATAGTTACACTGCATTTATATGAAAAAAAGAAGCAAAAAAAAGATGCCCCCAAACTCATTTTTCATAGTGTCGTTTCTTGTTATATTGTTCATTTGATTCTGTGATTTTGGGTCCTATATCAAAATACTCTTGCTCTTGATGTAGTTATAATATGGCAGGTTCTGGCTCTTTATCAAGTAAATGCCCTGAAATATGGAATATGGGATATGGGGCATTTTATGATGCTACTGCTTTCGGATGTTTTAGTTTACTAATTTAGTCGAGGAATAAGGCCGAAGAATAGCCTATCTTCTGAAAATTTGATTTGTGGAGCTATCATCATAACCTCCCTATACAGGGTTTAGAATGCTGGTATATGATTTCTTTAATGGGCTTTTCGGGCATGCCAACTGTTTTGACTCTTACTGGTTACTGCTAGGCATTCGCCCCAAAAGGTAAAAGTTTGTCCAACATGTGCTAATTTCACTCTTACTACTATGAGGCATCCACCCCAGAAGGTAAATCAGTTGCGAGTCTGAGAGACTGAGACCCTAAATGTTCTGAACGGGGTTGTGTATGTGTGAGCCAGCAAGGCAATTACTTCTGGTTCACCACCTACCTAATTGCAGTTGTGAGTCTCATGACCAGACTACTGCTTAGTTCTTTGTGGGACATTTCTTGTTCCCTTTTTTTGGGATGTTTACAATACATAAACTCATCAAAAATCACCCTTGGTATAGAAATCTATGGGCATCAGTGGAGGCTGGTAGAACATGTAAACCAGCTCAACCAAAGGCAGGAATTGAAATGAGCATTAATAGGCAAGACTTGTTGACATGCTTGGATTGATATTATGTTGATATTTAGCAATATCTTTTTCTAATTAGGCTAACTTTTTCGTAGAATGATTTTCATTGGACACTATCCCCGCAGAGAAAGAAAAATATATCAATATTATCCATTCAATTTCTATAAACAATTAGTTTTTCATTGAAAATATTTCACTATATTCCCATACACACTGAGTTAAAAATTCAGAACTTTAAGAGTGTGTTGGATGCTAGAAGTAGAAATCAATTCCAGAAATTGGAAGTAGCATCAATTTGATTTACAAAAAGTAGATTTTTTTGCTTCTTAAAGTTATTCTAGAATTCTAGCTTAACCAAGTCGAAAAAAAAGCTTCTGTAATAACATCCACAAATGTCCTTGGGTAAATTTGTGGATAAGAAATTCGAGAAAGGATTTGATGATGATGACTAGAGAGTAAAAGCCCAACGATTTCTACGAGATTAAAATCTTAAACTTTAATGATCTGTGTAACGTGTTTCGATACCAAATATAAAAGTATCTCCAAAAACATAAGTTAATTCCAGAAATGAAAGTAAACATTTTGCTTCACAAAAAGTAATTTTCCCGCTTTCAGAAATTATTATGCAATTATATAACCACTCTAACTTATGACGTGTTTACATTTCCTGGCTAAATTGGGGCCTATGGTGATTAATTGGGGCCTATGAATTACTTCAACCAACCTAAAGAGAAGGATATGAGGTGTCTAAATGATGGTAAAAATACTAAATTAACCTTGAAAGAAACTTTAATTATTCTAATAGAAATACAAAATCATAATCACTTAATTAACAAATACAAAAAATCATTAATAAAAACTCAATTTTTTTCAATTTCCATCAAAATCAAAACTAAAACCTAATCAATCACAAACAACAATTGAAATCTTTTTTTTTTTTTTTTTTGGGTTTTGAAAAAAAACCCCAAAAACAAGCAATTCAAGTGATTGAGTTAAATCCCTTTAATCCATTCCTTCTAAGAGGTACTGTACAATGATTTACCTCTAAATCTTTGAAATTAAGTCATTAAATTTTCTGAAAATCTACCCAGAATCGGTTTATGTGTGCACCATATTAGTCCGATTGTGGTTGATGTTACAAGCAATCGGTTTTTATTGTGCACCTACATAACCCGATTCTGGGTGAACATCAACCACAATCGGTTTACGTTGATGCACATATCAACCGATTCAGGGTTCAAGTTCGGATTTGTAGAGAAATCAAGAATCAGATTATTAGTGCATCTATATAATCCGATTGTGACTGTTAAAAATTGTCTGTTCTTATGTAACTTTTTCTTCCCAAAATCGGATTACATTATCGTCCATAAAGACCGATTCTGAAAGAATCCCAGACAAGTTTTGTTCAGAATCGGTTTATAATAGTTCCTGCGTAAACCGATTCTTGTTTGAATTCAGAATCGGTTTATAACAGTTGTTGTATAAACCGATTCTGAAAAAGCTGCAGCAAACTACCTCCAGAATCGGACTTTAATAACGTATTAGAAGATCGATTATGTTACAAATTTCATGAGTCCAACGTACCAAAAAAGACAAATCACTTTCATTCATTAAGCTTGGTTCAGTTTGCAACATACAATATATGAAAGCGACGAAATATAAACATCCGATAGTTCAAGTTCTTAACAAAAGGAAAATACTCATTCCAACACTTGAAGACCCTTCATTTGATCCGGCTCGACTAACTCTTCCCAACGCTTCATGTTGGGCTCATATTTTTTAAGCCATTTCTTGGTGAGCTCTGAGTCATAATGAAACCTACGTAGCGGTGGTAATGGACAATCTTCATGTAGCCCAGTGACTATCTTGCGTTCCACCTCTCTCACAAACAAGTTCCAAACGATTTTTACTTGAACGACGACCTAAAACTAATGCGCATTTGATCTCTATGCCCTTGTCTATAAACCATTGCTTTGCATTGTTTGTTTCTTTCCATTCCAAATCGGTGAAATAGTGGGCAGAGGTATCAGGACCCAACAGAGATACGACTTTGGGCTGATCTTCGTCGAACGCGGCAACAATCTACAACATATATCGACAAGTTGAGGATTTAGAATCGGTTTATGTGTCATAGTCGAAACAACAGATTGTAAGGAATCGGATTATATGAGCGACTATAAAGTCCGATTAAGGATTTGATGATTTCAGAGAAAAATTTCCATATTTCACAATCGGTTCACATTGCATAACATGTAATCCGATTTTCGTCATCTTTTTTCCTGTATCGTTTTGTCTCCACAATCGGATTAAATATATATGTAAATGAACCGATTGTGAACTTCGTGTATTTTACTTAAACATCCAAGTGAAGGAATCGGCATATGTGCATCACCAATAAAAACCGATTTTGGTCACGTACCCATTGCGCCAAAAATTTACTACAATCGGATTATATGGTGATGAACAACAACCGATTATGAGACCCAATTTGGGGATTTTATCCAGAATCGGTTTATGTGGTGATATCGAATAAATCGATTCTGGGAATTTATTTTGATTTTTTTTCCCTTTGTGGGCGATCTAGACATGCAAATACATGTTTGTGGATCATTACAACTCATACCTGTCTATTTGAAGCATTATCACCTTCTTCTTCCAGGAGATATTGTTCTTGTGCTTGAATTATATCCTCAAGCATTCTTTGGTTGTCATGCTCTTCTTCATTCAACAAATTATCCAATTCGGTAGGATCGAAATCATGATTATCTGATGCACCCACTTCTTCATCACTACTAGAGTCTCCATCGTCACTATAAAGTTTCATTTTTGCTAAGAAAAGCACAAACCCTAGTTTTTTCTTTTTTCCCTCTACTTCTTCTTTCCTTTCAAACCTTAAAAGAGGATATGGATTTCTACTCTAATCCTAACACTATAATCAAACTCAAACACTAATTAATTTAACTAATACTAACTTAATTAATCATCACTAATGAATAAGGGCATATTAACCATTAACATAAATAAGAGGATAAGGGGTTTCTAGAGATTAATTCTTAATGACCTTTTTATTTTTTAGTCATAGGCCCTAATTAATCTCTATAGGCCCCAATTTAGCCAGGTTGCTTTTAGGTGATATCCACCACACAAGCCGGTAAAGTCTTTTGACACCACCATAAGACAAAAGACAAAAACTTATCCAAACAATTAACCGAAACAAACGGCCAGGATTTAGCAGCCTTAAACTTAAATAAATAATTCTTTTTTTCCGGTAAAGCCGCCACCACCACCAGAGACCAAAGTAAACTCAACTGGTCAATATATTACTAATATAACTGTCAGTCTCACATAGACGACATCTCTCTATATATTCTTTTGCTTTTCTCTTTCGTATCTTTTCGAAATCCCTAGGGTTTTGATTTTGGGGAAAAATGGATGATAGACAGAGGAGATACATCGAAAGATCAAATAGTATGTTGAGAAGAGAAAGTAATAATAAACGAGGTTTGGATGATTCTGAAGATGCTCCATCTCAGCCTGATACTAAGAAAAGACCTGCTCTTGCTAGGTATATGTATCTTCCTTTCTGCCTTTCTCTCTGTGAATTGTTTTGGAATTTGAGATATTCTGGATGTTTTTTGTGTTAAAATTGAGCTCAGCTTGAAAATCAAGTGGCCCTTTGGTTTGGTTTTTGTGTTTCTGTTGTTTACTTACTTTTTGAGATGATTTTCTGTTGATTTTTGTTTTTGCAGTGTGATTGTGGAAGCTTTAAAGATGGATAGTCTTCAGAAACTCTGCTCATCTTTGGAGCCTATACTTCGTAGAGTTGTAAGATTATACATGAACTCATATTTCTGTGTTTATGTCTGTGATTAGGTTATAGTATGTGTTTAGCAACATCAGCGATTTTCAGTTTTTGTATCTATTTACTTTTAGTTCAATGTAGTATGAATCTTGGGATGGAGATTTACTTATGCTACAAATTGCACTGGATACTGCACCCCCATTTGTCTATTTATAATCTTTGTTTATTTTTCCTTACATCTTGTCATGTTAGAATCTTGTATCTTCTTTAGAGTGTTTCCATTGCATTGCCAATTTTGACTCTTCTTTTTGTCATTTTAATTGAAGCTCCTGGTAACTGTTTATGATTGTTGTAAATAGGTTAGTGAAGAGGTTGAGCGCGCTCTTGCAAAGATGGGCCCTGCCAGCTTGAATGGAAGGTACAGATTCTTATGATATTATTGTCCTTAAAATATCAATTAAGTAGAGGTGTAACTTGGCGAACCATAACTGACTTAGCGATTTGAGTTGTGCATTATACATCTAAGGTATACATATCTGACCACTGAGCGTATGCAGGTCTTCTCCTAAACGAATTGAAGGTCCTGATGGGAGGAACTTGCAGTTACAGTTTAGGTCTAGGTTGTCCCTACCCCTTTTTACTGGTGGGAAAGTGGAGGGAGAGCAAGGTGCTGCAATCCATGTTGTGCTGCTTGATGTAAATACAGGCCATGTTGTAACGGTTGGACCTGAGTCCGATTCGAAGTTGGATGTTGTAGTGCTTGAAGGAGACTTCAACAATGAGGACAACGACAACTGGACCCAAGAGGAATTTGAAAGCCGCACTGTTAAAGAGCGTGAAGGGAAACGACCACTTCTGACAGGGGATTTGGTTGTGACTCTGAAAGGAGGTGTTGGAACTCTTGGAGACCTGACATTTACTGATAACTCAAGCTGGATTCGTAGTAGGAAATTCAGGCTAGGGCTTAAAGTGTCCTCAGGTTACTGCGAGGGCCTTCGTATTCGTGAGGCAAAAACGGAGGCCTTCACGGTGAAGGATCACCGAGGAGAATGTAAGTTTTCACATTGTTTTTTCCTCACTTATTGTCTTTTGCTACATGTTCAAATGTTGGTTGAATCTGAAGTTACTTACTTATCGTTTCACTTCAGTATACAAAAAACACTATCCACCAGCACTAAATGATGATGTTTGGAGACTGGAGAAGATTGCTAAGGATGGGTCATTTCACAAGAGGCTGAATAAGTCAGGAATATACACAGTGGAAGATTTTCTCCGCCTTGTAGTTAGAGATTCACCAAGATTGCGAAGTGTAAGAATGCAGAATTTTGTATTTAGTTGGTTACAGTTCCATGTTTCTTGCACTTTAATTTGTGATCTGAAGTTCCTCTTTTTTGGGTTTAGGTCCTCGGCAGTGGTATGTCAAATAAGATGTGGGACATGCTCATCGAACATGCAAAGACATGTGTTTTGAGTGGAAAGCATTATGTTTTTTATGATGACGTGACAAGGAATGTTGGTGTTGTTTTCAATAATATCTACGAGCTGAATGGTCTTATTGCTGGTGGACAGTATCGTCCAGCTGATTCTCTTTCTGATAATGAGAAGGTTAGTTCCAGTTATTACCTGAATTCAAAATTCTGTCCTAATTTTTTATCTACATGCACGATTCATCTCACCTGATTAGTAGAAAGTGTGACTGTTGTGCCCAGGCATTGTAGCTATGGTAGCTCTTAAACTATGAATTGTACCTATAAGAGCTGCTCTTATTACTTTTATATAGAAAGTATAAACACTGTTGTGGCTCTAACAGGAACTAGATTATAAGCTTTTCAAGCTGTTTCTGAAAACTTAGAAATACCTGATAGGAGAAACTTGGAGGCTGATAAAGAATTGTGGCATATGCAGGTATATGTGGACGCCTTGGTGAAACGAGCATATGAGAATTGGACGCAGGTTATAGAATATGATGGCCAGGCACTTCTAAGTTTTTATCAAAATAAACAACTGTGTGCTGCCTCTGAATCAGAAGTTCAACAAGATCATCATAATCAACAAGGGTCACTTTTGACCCTTCCAGTTTCAGTTCCTCCGCCACAACCATCAGCACCTTCAGGCTTGGCCATTGGTGGTAAGCATCATAGACAACGAAATAGTGTTACATTGTGTTTGAATGCAATACTAGTTTGAAGAAAGGGTTTGGTACTTTTGAGACAGATGGTTAATCTGATTTGATTTGGAATCATTTTGCTCATGTTCATTTGATAGACTAAGCCGAAGATTGCTGTGCTCCTAAAGCTTTGCTCATCTAGAAATTAGGCTTGAGATTGTTAGTCATCTGCAAACATCACTAGCTGCAAAAACTTAATATGTGGCACTAAACTACATCATGACACCTACAATCTTTCCTGCTTCACTCTTAATTAAATTATTATCATGTTTATAAGTACTTTATGAAGTTCCCTTCTAGGCCTTTATGCAGTTGGAATTAAAGTGTTAGGTTTGTTCATTTGTAGGACACTTCGACAATACGCCAAATGGTTACTCTATGAATTCTCAACAAGTAAACTCAAATGCGCATACACAGTTCGATGGCTTCGTTGCACCACAGAACCAGCTCATTGGTGCTTCACACCAACCTCAAATGACAGGACAGGACACTGGCATGGTCCCTGGTCAACCGCAATCATCCACTTTAGGGTTTCAAATAGTAGGCCCATCAGTTGAGTCGTCAAATCTTACTTCTTTCAGCGAAGACTTTTTAACAGAGGAAGACATCCGAATGAGAAGTCATCAAATACTTGAGAATGAAGATGATATGCAGCAGTTACTTCGTTTATACAGTATGGGCAATCACAATTCTGTTAACCCAACTGATGATATTTACAATTTCTCATTAAGCAGTCCTTTCCCACCATCAACTAACTACAAGTACGACGAGGATAATGGCCGTTTGACAAGCAAATCTGTAGTGGGGTGGCTGAAGATAAAGGCGGCTTTGAGATGGGGCTTCTTTATTAGGAAACAAGCTGCTGAAAGGCGACGGGCTCAGATCGTCGAGTTAGACGATGAGTAGATTTCTTCTGCAGGTGCTGTGTGGGGGTATATTATTTTGTCAGCCCTGAGATTAGGTTTCAAACTAAAATCAACATCTAGGAACTTACTCTAGCTCAGCTTGTGTTCGAGACTTTATATATATTATCTGTATTTATGTTATTCCTACTGTTGAACCAGGAAAACTCTCCTAGTATTGGTGTACATTTGTTTGTACAGTTAGTTTCATATCTTGCTCAACAATACTAAACATTGCTTATGTTATATGACGGTTCATTGTTTATGAAACATTTTGGAGAAAATGTTAAGGCCGGCTGATTATGTTTATATGGGATGGGCATTTTCTACCATTCTGATAGATTATTCTCCCCTACTCTGGGTCTGAGGTGGAAAGACAAAGGGATTTTGCAAGATGATTGTTTATTGCGCTTTAATGCCGACCACTTTTGATAAATTCAGCATCTAGTGCCAGGATCCAAAGCAAACTAGGAACCTTCACTGCCTTTTGCAAAAAAAAAGTGGTGCAGTGATTCCAAACGGTCGGAATTATATTAAAATAAACTCAATATTCAACACCCAATAATGCAATGCCTCAACGGCCTTTACACAAATCACATCTACTTCTTTTAGCATTTCTGTTTTAGAGAGTGATTTTGAAGCTCTTTCTCCATTCATCGCCTCTTTAGTCTATCACACCTTCTCAGAGATCACATAACCAAAGCATCAATTCAGAAGCTATAGAAATGCTAAAAGCTATGAAGAAGTTGAAAAATTGGTCTAGGAAAAAGAAGAAAACTAGAAAGACACTTCCTCCTGCAACTAGTACTCAGTGCTGTTTCTGCTCCACAGTATGTCCCTCGGCTCCGCCTTTACCTCCATGGCTCGATTACGAACAAACACATAATACAATTTCGGGTTCTTTGGTCTTTCAAGCTTCAGGTTTTAATTATCCTTCTACATCAGAAACTACTGACAGATTTTCATCCTCGCAAATAGTTTCCGACATTGCTCCTTTATATTCACCATTACCAGCAGTTGGTACTCAGCAATCTTATCAGCAATATATGGTTCCTAATTATACTATTACAAGAAAGGCAAAAAAACTGCAAAAAGGTACCTTTTTAGGTAACGGTGTTTCGGTATAAAAATGGAAACTAATCAATAATAAGAGCGATGTGGGACAAAAACTTTGTACTTTCAAGTCTCAAACAGTACCTCTTTGAAGTCACTGGGTCGAATCCCGAGCTACGCATTCAAAATTACCAATTTGTTTGGTTCGATTCACAAGAAACGTGAACCTGACTTTACTTTTTGAAGGAGCAGAAGCAAAATTATAATGAAAGAAGTTCACATCCCATTACAATTTATTTCAAAGCCTTAGGAGACCTAAGGCATGACTTTCAGAGTACAGACCATAGACAAGAAATTACAAATCTTTCCATAAGAAGTGCATAAAACTTCATTTTCAATATTTATGTTCTTTTCTTAATAAATAATGCAAAAACATTTGCGATGAAATGTTCAATATCAGACTTCACAAACTATTTCTGCCAGAGTGTTGAAATTCTTGGTAGAACTCCCTTTCGGACCAACAGCATGTTTCGCAAAACCTCTGAGGGCACCAACCTTCTCTCTCAGTTTCTCCTCAGAGAAGATCATATCTAAACATTTCATCGTTTCCTCTTTCGTAAACACTCCATCTTTAATCCTGGTACCTATCCCCCAAACATCCGATACCAAACGGCAGTTAATTCTCTGATCACCAAAGCATGGACGGCATATCATTGGTACACCAGCCATTATGCTCTCCATAACTGAATTCCATCCACAATGTGTCACGAAAACACCGACTGCGTTGTGCTTAAGTATTCGTTTTTGTGGCGTCCATGGAGCGGTGAACTCTCTGTTTCTAGTTCTTTCAAGGAACCCATCGGGCAATTGACTTACCAAATGGTCTTTCAATGACCATATAAACGGCACACCACTTTCTTCTAATCCTTCTGCTAAGGCAGCAAGTTCATCTGGTGGTGGTGTGGTCATCGTACCGAAACTGATGTAAGCTACCGAAGTTTGTTTTTGTTGGTCTAACCAAGTAAGACAGCCATAAGGATCATCATGAGTATGCGACAGATTCTGGGAAGTTAGTGTAAATGGACCTATTGGCAGACATTTTACTTACTCGGATTTTAAGTACTCGAGAGTCGGTAGGTCCAAATCCGCAAAGGAATTCATGGTAATTGCAGCGGCACGCGGCAATGCTAGTCCCATCTTATGCAACATAACTGCCAATTCTGATGCCCAACCTCCAAAAAGAACACCATCTGGCAAGTCTCCGATTTTTACAAACGATAATCCTGGAATGAAGTCCATGGGTTCTTCTTCACGTCCTTCAATATCTGGTAAGTATCATTTGTGTTATAATAATTTGATATTGATACAATGTTATTGACAATCTTAAAATAATTTAGAAAAAAAGAAGAAGAAGCAGAATAAATACCATTAGGTCCAAGAGGTATAGATAGACGAATAAGATCAGTATGAAAATGAGCAGATAAAGAACAAGGACCACCAGCCCAGAATGAAATCCATGGTACACCCATTTGATCAGCCATATCACCAACAAAATACAAGAACGTATCACTTATTAAACATTTAATCATCATATCACCACCACCATACACTGAATGAACTCTATTTTTATATTTCTCAACCATGGATTTTATAAAGGAAAAAACCTCATCCTTTGGATGCCCAGTAAAACTTTCCCCATCATCAACATTATACGGCTTGATATTACTTGGGATATTACTTGATGATGTTCCAAAAACTGATTTATTCGATTTTGATGTTGAGAAGAATGAGAATGTTAAGGATGGTGCTTGTATTGCGAATCTACGTACTACATTGAATAATGGTATTGCATGTGTTCCGTATGGAAATGCCATTACATGGTTTGGCTTTTTTGATGCCATGTTTTACTTAGAAGGGAAGTGAGTGATGAGAATTTATATGGAGAGGCCAGGGGAGGTTAGAGTGAATGTTTATCTTATTGTTTTTTTTTATCGGATGCATTGACCAAAAAATAGTACCCCAAAGGTGGAATGTACAGAGGATAGGAAAAAGAAAAAGAGCTGTAAAAAACTAGAAGCCTATTATAGTATTATAGGAGTTCAAACCAAATAGCTGCAAGGGCTCCTATGAATTTTAATGTCTTAAATGGAGATAAGGGGTGACCAAATCTATAACAAAAGTTTAAGAATACCCTTTAAAATTCCCTCTCTTGATGTATAGGTTAGATGGCACTTTTCTTAACTCTAACTCACCTCCTTGTTCGTCTCTTTTCCCTCACTTGATGAATAGGTTTGATGTGATCAAATTATGAATTTGGAAATTAGTTTAAAAACCCCGCCATTTTTCATTATAATGACTTCAATCACGTGAGAATCGAAAAACCCACCCTTTTTTTTTGTTACATAAATAGGTTAGATTCGATCAAATTAAGAATTTAAAAAATTAACTTCATAATAACATAAGGTGGGAAAATCAACATTTCCCTACTGGAAATCAACTCTACGGTTTGGAAAATATGAACTCCCAACCGTGAACCAACTCTACGGTTTGAAAAGATTATATTTCCAAACCATAGGTGAAATTGTCAACCCAGTTATACGGTTTGGAGTTCTTACTATCCAAATCGTAGATTTATTTTGCGGTTTGGAAAATTATATTTCCAAACCATAGGTAAAATTGTTAGGTAAGAATCAAATCCAATTTTTCCCACCTTAGGTGCTTCGTTCCCAACCGTAGACGACCCTGAATTTGGCTACGGTTTGGAGTTCCCCATAATATATTTAGTTTACGGTTCAATTTCTCACCGTATATTATAATGGTTTTCATACCGTAGATGCTTTTTAGGGTTTGGTTTTCAAACCGTAGTTGATGCTAAATTATTACGATCATGATTATATTTTTTTTTATGATCATGATTATCTTTTTTTCTTCTTTTTTTTGATTTTCAAACACTAAATATAAATCAAATTGTTAGTCTAATCAAATCATTCATCTAATTTACTTTAGCTAATCCAATCTTTAACACTAATTAACCGAGGGCATCCTATCCAATAACAAAAATGGTAGGATAAGGGGTTTTGGAGATTATTATATTTCATGACATGATTTTGTCATTTTATGAGCACTCAAGACCATTTGTTGGAGCTTTTATAATAGGCTTCAAAAACTGACCAAAGAAGGTTTAAAGGAGAACACTGTTTTAAGGCATACTAAAAAATCTCCAGGCATACAAAAGGATTAAACTGACAAGGGTGGGATGATAAGGGGTATCCTCGAATAAGTAAATTACTTAGTTACTCTTAAAATTTATTATTTATTTATTTTATAAATAACTGATAAAAAGTTTACAAATAACTGGTTGGAATCCTAGCAACCAGCTGAGCACCAACCCAACAAGAATAGTTTAAAATTTAATAAAATAATATTTTTTTTAATTAATTTATTATTATTATTTTAAAATTATAATTTTTTCTTATAATTTTTTGATTCTCTTCTCTCTTTCCTGCACCAGTCGATCGTTAATCCGACTTCAATTTTCCTCGTCTTCGATGTGGGGGGGTTTAATCATTTTCCTAATCCGCAAATTAGCGAAAACGAAAGAGTTGAAGTAGAAATCGAATTGAGTGAAGTTGTTGAGTGAGAACCAAAATCCTAATTGCAAGGAAATTTATAAAAAAATATTTCTCACAAACCCATGTCTTATTTTCTTGTGTGTTGATCGATAGATTAGATTTAAATCAAAAAAATTGGAATTTTCCGTCGGTTACAAAGTGAAGTTCGGCCGATAATTGAAACGAATTATCATCCAAACTGCTCATTTTTTTCCATGATGAACAGTTCGTCTGATATTGAACACGAAAATGATACCCACACTTCAATTTATGATGAACAAAGCTAAGTTCGGCTAACCTATTTTTGTCACGGTAGTTACATAATGAAGTTCGGCTGATAACTTGTCAGCCGAACGCAGGTATGTTTTCAAAACTAATAGGTTCGGCTTACAAATTATCAGTCGAACTACTCATTGTTCTTCATATATAAAGAATACTCGATCAGAGGTTCGACTGATAACTTGTCAGTCGATCCAATTGTGTTGTAAATAATTTTTTTTTTATAAAAAATACTCCATATTTTTTTTTAATTTTTATCTGTCCTCTATTTTAGTTTGGTCTGTCTTTTTTTACCCGTCTCTTCTATTTATAGATTTTATCATTAAACTATCAAATATATCCTTAATTTATTCTAACTAGTCTTGTCGCAAGCGCGATGCGCCTGCCATTCCATTCGAACTAAAATCACAATTTTCTTTCGATAAGTTTTCCTGATAATCTATTTTTACACATAAAATAGTTCCAAAAAAAATCAAAATTTTCATTCAGTAATTTAACAATCAAATATCCATTTACCCAAAAGTGTGTATCTTTATGCACTGTTTTACATGATATATGGTGATGTATATTTTTTTTTAAAATAAAAATACTTCTTTACTTACTACATTTTTGGTGATTATAATAAAACCAATCTAATTAAAGAAAATCTCGCGTCGTGATGATGTTGCTATGAAGCTAACCTCTTGAATAGAGATCATACCAATAATCATAGTAACGACAGTCTGATCTGCAAAGCAAAAGATGAGTCCAACCAAGTTAGAGGGACCAGAAAATCTAATTCGTCATCTAGGATGATTGGAGAGGTATAGCCTGATTTACATACCTATTAAGATTTTTAGCTATTTTGTCTGCAATAAAATTACAATCTCTTTTGATATAATAGAAGGAAGAAGAAGCAAAAGAATTGTTGATGTCCAGAGTTTTAAGGATACTCGCTTTACATCTCCAATATGCAGCAAAATGTCTTCTCTTCATGCCTTGAATAACATTGAGATTGTCATTTAAGAAAACTATATTATCTAATCCAGCTTTTCTTGCCCAACAGATTGCTTCCCTGCAAGCTCTAGGTTCTGCTTCATCTGAGCTTGAACATCTACCTGTGCCTCCTACAAAATCAAACATAGCTCCGGATTTATCAAGCAAAACCACTGCAAAGGAAAAATTCTTAGAGAACTTATTGAAAGCAGCGTCAAACATGATATAGTGAGATTCAGTATTTTCAGTATTGATCTCATTACAATCTATCTTACATCCTGGATGAGGATATTCACAATTTTTCTTGTTACACATCTTCTGGCTATTTTTATCATTATTGATACTGGTCAATTGAGAGCCCTTAACACTAGTATTGTGGGAAATAAAGAAGTTTAGGTCCTTTTTAATACTTTTGATGAGATCAGCAGGGTTAGGTTTAATGCCATCAAAAACTACTCTACATCTGTATTTCCATATAAACCAGAGAATGTAAGTATAAAAGTCCCTATTATTGATATCTTCAAGCCACATAACACATCAATTTTTATACTCTAGGTTAAGACCTTTATGAAAAATATGAGTGAAAGACAATCCCCTCCAAATGGCCTCAGAGAAAGTGCATTCAAGGAACAAATGATTTGTGGTCTCACTGACTACCTTATTACACATAACACATTGAATATCTATTGGAATATGTCTACCTATCCTATCTTTTACTGGCAGACAACCACTAAGAGACTTCCACATAAACATCTGGACTCTAGGAATCACCTTAAGTTTCCATATGTCGATCCAGTCAACTTTAACCTCTAAGTGATTTCTATTACAAAGATAATTGTAAGAAGATTTAACATAAACTTCTCCATCTAGGGTACCAATCCATTTCACACAGTCTTTATTATTAACACTATTCGGTTCAATCATTTTTATTTTCTGAATGAAATCATTATCAAAGAGATTATTTAAAATGTTTTCATTCCAGTTTCCATGGGAATTAATCAATTCAGAGACCTCGTTAAGATTATTAGGGTACAGATTATTCCTAGGTTTTGGTGTTTCACCATCAGGAAGCCACGTATCAGTCCATATATCTATTTTCTCTCCATTACCTATTTCCCATCTATGGTTTTCTTTTATAACATCTAAGCCTTTACAGATACTAGTCCAAACCCAAGATATGACTTTTTATTATATCTTAGAGGGTCTGCTTTTGGGAAGTATTTGCATTTGAGGATAATATGTCATGTACCCATGAGTATTAGACCAAGTCACTTAACTGAGTTGGGTACTATGACTCACCGGGTTAGCTGAGGCAGTTATGAGTTGACAATTTTGTGTAAGAATTATATTTCCTTGAGTTCCGTTTCTTCCTTGATGTATTGAGGGCCGTTGATGTCCATCATCTTCGATTGGTGGTTAAATACCCAATCATTATAAGACCCTAATTTTTAATGAATGAAAAACTAATTTTGCTTTCAATTTGAAAGTTAGGCTCTGATCTTCAGAGAGAAAGCAGCTTGCTGCTCGTTATCATCTCCTTTATCTTGTAGTTGTACTTTTGTACACTACAATTGGTATCAGACTCCTTTCCTGGAACCTGTATCCATGGCCACCAAACAAACCATTGCAGATCTCACCACCACGGTGAATCAAAATACCAGTTCCATTACTTCTATCCAGTCTTAAATCAATTCGTTGAAAACATCAGTTGCTAATGTTGAATCTAAACTGACTCTCATTCTTAATTTACTAGAAAATGGTCATCAACCACAATCAGATTTACCACTAGATCCAAACTCTAGTGAATCTCTGAAAGCTTCAAATCATTCCTTCAATGGACTTCGACATATCATCAAGACCTTGTCTCCTCCATCCAGTAAGTTTTCTCGCACACCCAAAGTTGATTTTCCGAGATTTAACGGCATCAATCCTCGCAGCTGGGCTCTTAAATGTGAACGATATTTTTCGTTTCACAAATTCCCCGATGAAGATCGTGTCGATATGGCTGCAATACACTTTGATTCTCAGGTGGATTCATGGTTTTTAAACTACCAACAAGGTAACCACTCTATTCAATGGGATGATTTCGTTAGCGATTTATGTTTTCGATTTGAAGATATTGCTCAGGATGATTATGTGGGTAGTTTTAATAAACTCACTCAAACTACTACTGTAGAAGATTACTATGATAAGTGGGAACATTACAGAGGGTTTATGGTTGCAGGTCATTTGCACAAGCATCCTATCATGGTCCTAGTTGACACTGGCAGTACCCATAGTTTTATTGACTCCAACCTTGTGGATAAACTGCACATTCATGCTTTTCCAATAGGTCCCATGATGGTTACAGTGGCCAATGGGGATAGCATTATGAGCAAAGGCATGTGTCAAGATCTTCATTGGAATACGCAGTGCTATCAATTTTCTTCTAACTTAAGAGTTTTACCATTATGGGGTTTTGATATGGTATTGGGAGCAAATTGGCTACAACAATTAGGAGATATCACCTTCAACTTTGCTCAACTGAAGATTTCTTTTATGCATCATGGTAGCTACATCACACTTCAGGAAAGTTTTTCTAAACCTTCCCTTAGCCTTATTTCTGGTTCTTCTTTGAGAAAGTTTATCAAAAGTAAGACCCCCACATTAATTGGTCATTTTTTTGCTATCTCCCCTTCACCACCCACCCCTATACCTTCCCAAATAACTCCAATTTTGGATTCCTTCTCTGATGTTTTTGTAGAACCCACTACACTACCTCCATCCAGAAATTTGGACCATAAAATTCCCCTTAAACCCAATTCTGCACCCACTTCACAGAGACCTTATAAATGCCCTTACATTCATAAAACTGTAGTGGAACAAATGGTTCAGGAGATGTTATCTGCAGGCCTCATCCAGCATAACAATAGCCCTTTTGCTTCTCCCACCCTTCATGTGAGAAAAAAAGATGGCACATGGAGGTTCTGTGTTGATTATAGGAAGCTGAATGAACTGACTATTAAAGATAAGTTTCCCATTCCTTTGATTGATGAGTTACTGGATGAGTTAAAAGGAGCTGTTATTTTTACCAAAATTGATTTAAGATCTGGATATCACCAAATAAGAGTTTTTGGTCCTGAGATGTTCAAATAGCTTTTAGAACTCACCATGGTCATTATGAGTGTAGAGTGATTCCTTTTGGTCTCACCAATGCCCCTGCTACATTCCAAGCTCTCATGAATGACATATTTAAACCATTTCTGAGAAAATTTGTTTTAGTCTTTTTTGATGATATCTTAATATACAGTTCTTCCATGGAGGAACATGTTATGCACTTACAACAGATATTTTCACTTCTCAGACAACACTCCCTGTATGCCAAGCTCTCTAAATGTGTTTTTCTCAACCTCAGCTAGAGTATTTGGGACACCTCATTTCTGCAGATGGAGTAGTTGTTGACCCTGACAAAATCTCTGCTATGCAAACTTGGCCCTTACCAACCAACTTGAGACAGTTAAGGGGATTTCTGGGTCTTACAGAATATTATAGGAGATTTATCAAGGGATATGGTACCATATCTAAACCTCTTACTGATATGCTGAAGAAAGATGCATTTCATTGGACACCCTCTGCACATGAAGCTTTCACTGCTCTCAAAACTGCAATGACAAAATCTCCAGTGTTGGCCCTACTTGACTTTTCAAAGCAGTTCACCTTAGAAACTGATGCTTGTGACAGAGGTGTAGGAGCAGTACTAATGCAAGAGGGCAGGCCACTTTCCTTCTTCAGTAAAGCTTTGGGTCCTAAAGCACTAGCCTTGTCCACCTATGAAAAAGAATTCTTGGCCATTGTAATGGCTGTACAGAAATGAAAGTATTATCTTTCTCACAGTCAATTTATTATCAATACTGACCACCAGAGTCTCCAATATCTGATGGACCAAATAATATCCACTACTTTACAACAGAAGTGGCTCATTAAGTTATTGGGCTTTGATTATGTCATAAAATACAAGAAGGGCCAAGACAATGTGGTTGCTGATGCCTTGTCCAGACTACCAGCACAATCCGCAGACTGCAATGCCATTTCTATGAGCATCCCTCAATGGACACAGGATATCATTTTTAGTTATGAAAATGACTCTGTATCTCAACAATAGATTACAACATTACTTGTTTCTCCAAGTCATTCCAAATTTTCCTATTGACAAGGCATCCTGAGATTCAAAGGCAGACTCTGCATTTGTTCAGGTGATGAAGTTAGACACTCTGTTCTTCAGTCCTTACACTCTTCTGCAATTGGGGGGTACTTACGCATGCTAGGTACATATCATAGAGCCAAATCACACTTCTTTTGGACAAAAATGAAACATGATATCATGCAATTTGTGGCTACTTGTGAGGTGTGTCAATGCAACAAGGGCAATACTTCTTTCCCGAGTGGACTTTTATAACCCTTACCCATTCCAGAGAAAGCATGGCAGGATATCTCCATGGATTTTATTGAAGGACTTACAATGTCCAATAAGAAGAGTGTCATCTTGGTGATAGTTGGCAGACTTACAAAGTACTATCATTTCCTTCCCTTGAGTCACCCCTTCACATCGATATGGATATCCAACATGGTGAAAGTACCAAAGAAGAACGGAGGAGTGCGAATATGCATTGACTTTAGTGATCTCAACAAAGCATGTCCAAAAGACAGCTTCCCACTCCCAGCATCGATCATCTCGTAGAAGCAACATACGGATACGGCTTGCTATCGCTGATGGATGGGTACTTGGGATATAATCATATCCCATTAGCGGAGGAAGACCAAGAGCACACTGCCTTTTTCACTCCACGAGGTCTTTACTGTTATACTAAAATGCCATTCGGACTGAAAAATGCCGGTGCGACATAATAGAGAATGGTAGAAAAGATGTTTGACAGTTGGATACATAAAACCCTAGAGGTATATATGGAAGACATGCTTGTAAATAGCAATCTCCCACAAGACCACGCGAAATACCTTAAAGACATCTTTGAACAAATGAGGATGTACAATTTGAAAATTAACCCGGCAAAATGTGCCTTCGGGGTGACCTCAGGAAAATTCCTAGGGTATTTGGTTACAAAGCGAGGCATTGAAGTGGACCCGGCCAAAGTACAATCCATCCTAGAAATTCCCTCGCCAGCCACGGTAAAAGACGTACAAAGACTAAACGGTCGGTTGGAATCCCTTGGAAGGTTTATCGCTAGATCGTCCGATAAATATAAAGATTTCTTCAACACTCTAAAGAAAGGCGAAAAATTCTCATGGAGCACCGAGTGCGAAGCAGCTTTTCAAAAGATCAAGGAGCACCTGGCTACCTTACCAATTTTACAAAAGCCTAATCCATACGCAGATCTTTATATTTATCTATCAGTTACTAACACATCAATAAGTGCTGTGCTGACTCGCATTGACGAGGGGGCGGAAAAACCCATTTACTTTATAAGAAAAACTCTGACTTCAGCAGAGAAAAATTACTCAAAGATTGAGAAACTCATGCTATCTTTGGTGTATGCGACGCAAAAATTGCGCACATACTTCCTTGTACACACCGTAACTGTCATTACTAAAGCACCAACAGAATTTGTACTTGACAATGCCGACAGAGCAGACAGAATCTCCAAATTGGGAGCCCAAATCAAAAAGTTTGGGGGTTAAATACCAACCTCAGTCAACAATAAAGACTCAAGTCGTTGCATATTTCCTAACCGATTTCCCACTCGACGATACCGATGAGATCGAGGAAATTCCAGGGATGGAGGACGAGTTGGAAGATCCCCCGAACTGCTTCGTTCAGAAAACCCGAGATGATGGGAAGTCTTTGTGGATAGGTCATGTAACTCGGAAGGATCTTGCATCAGAATGGTCTTCACAACTCCGACAGACCGAAGGATCGTTTACAGCTTATGGCTGGAGTTCCCCTCCACGAATAACATAACCGAATACGAAGCGGTCATACATGCCCTCCGAGTAATAATTGAACTCGGACTCGAAGAGGTTAGACTCACGAGCGACTCACAACTTGTCATACGACAATCGATGGGAGGTATTAAGCTTCAGATGCATGTTTGCAGCGATACCTCTAATTGGCCAAACACTATATTGGGCAAATACCCAACATCACTTTCCGACATTTATCTAGGAATAACAACAGGCATGCAGATGCCCTAGCTTTCATTGCTTCTATGATGGCAGACCCAGAGGCAACAATCGTGAAGATCGAAAGAGTACTACTTCCCTCTATGCCATTCGAAGGAGATATGAAAATCCTTAATGTAAGCACGGGCCAAGAAGCTCTACCATAGGGAGATTGGAGGACACCTAATATAAAATATCTGGCTAATGGCGATCTCCCAAGCGACCAGAAGCTTGCACACAAGGTGATATCCCGATCGGGAAATTACCAGCTGAGGGAAGGAATACTATACCGACAATCATATTTGGGGCCTTTACTCAGATGCCTATCCTTTGAAGAAGGACAAGAAAAATACATCGTGTGTATGTCGGAAATCATAGCGGGTGCAGGACCTTGACTCAAAAAGCTAAACTTCAAGGGTATTCTTGGCCTCGTATGAACGGAGATTAAAAACGAATGGCACATATGTAGCGTCCCCAAAGCTAGCAGCTGACTAATCCAAAAGATTAACTATAAAATGAGGCACTAAGGATCTAAAACATCTTTTTAAACAATAAGAAAGAAGTTCTAAACAAGGATTAACCCGAATCTAGACCCTCTCTGAAATAAATACAAGAAATCCTCTCAAATGATACATATTCAATAGTGAGTTGATTATCAAATAGAATATCAACACAAAATAAACATAGAGGAAGCTAGCTAACTAACTAACGTAACCAACTCATCGAAGCTTTCATCGTCACATGCACATCTTGATCTGTCTCTGAAACTGAAAGTGGGAATTGAGTAAGCACATCATCCCTAAAAGGGGTGCTCAGTAGAAATAACAACTAACTTCCAAGTAATCATTAGTATGATTTGAAGACAATGTAGGTTTTATTGAAAACCGATAAAACACGGAAAGACAGTAAAACATAATGTAGAAACTTTTTCAAAGTAATCTAAAAGAACAATAAACATCTCTTTTTCAAAGTAATCTAAAAGAACAATAAACATCTCAAAAATACACAGTAAACATCCATGTATGAGATGTGTGTTGCCCGCACATAATATAGAATAATACTGAGGTGTATTGCCCTAGCCATCGATAATATTGCGGTGTATCTCCCTAGCCATAGAATACTAGATATAAAATAAGAATAATATTGTGGTTCATCGCCCTACATAAATAATATTGAGGTGTATCGCCCTAGCCATAAAATACTGGATATAAGTTTGGGTACACATCTCATACCAAACAAAGATATGCATGGATTTCACAATATATAGATTTGTAAAAACCATAATGAATCCAAGAGAGTTCGTTATCGATTCCCACCTCTTTTGATGACAAGTCTCGCCTACCTCGAGATCTTCGATCCACTGGTTCATCCTTGAATTGATCGTTGTTAATAAAGACTAACTGTTAATCATTCAAACACTCTAAGAATATAGCCAATAAGCTCACACACAGTTCATAACATAATATCATATAAGTTTCTAGTGATGAGCTAATTCAAATATCTAATAGTTCTAATTTTATTAATGGTTATATAACATGGTATTTAATGTTCTAGACATAAATCAATATCCAAATTGGGTGTCATTAGAAAGCTCTCAAAAAACCCTACAACTTTGTAGAATGAACCAAAAGCTAATTCGAACCATAAGTGGTCCAAAAAACCAAAATAAGATAATCTGGCCCTAACTCTAGCTCACGGGCCAAACCGGCCCACGAAACAAACTGGTCTGACTCGAATGATCCACTGAATCGGTCCAACTCAGCCGACTCACTGAATTGGCTCAAGCAATTTAACAAACAGTTGACAAGCGTTTATATACTTGTACACTGCACAAGTACTCAATTTTCGGGATCTCTAGATTCTTCATTTCTAATCCAAAACAGTTGTTAAATATCTATTTGGAAAGATGACAGTCTCCTTTACAAGTTTTTAGTTGATGCCTAAAGCAAAATCCGATCATAATATACCTATAAAATCCCGTTTAGTCACCTAGTCAACACTGTCTCCAGGATTTCAGTCGCGACGGGTAAAGTTTGGAAATTCATAACTAATTCCATGGTTATCCAAATCAAGTAAACTTAAGTCCTATGAACAGATAAAGAGATTCATCTATAAGTTTGTGCTATAAACCAGGATTAATTATCTAATTAGGGTATCATTAAAAGTCCATATATATAGAGCAGAAAAATACTAAACTCACGTACAATCATTATATGAATTTACATATTTGATGGATTTTGATTTATTTTTCTATATCTAACACCTACCCAAAACTCTACAAACATATTAGAATACATAGACGAAGTTACCTTGATTGTTTGATCATGTTTGTCATCATAAGATCATGATATTCATCATCTCCGTCATAAACACCATTAACACCATAATCAACACCATGACACAAGCTTCATCAATATTCTTCTACTGTTTGATTATCATGGCATCCTAATAACAACTATTTACTTTCTCTGATCCTCTCTCACTCTAGCTAGTTACATACCTATTTGCTCATAGTCTTTCTCATAATCAATCTTTATTACATAACATCATCATCCTCTTTAACCTTTCCATAAATACTCTCTTTTCTTTCTAACCCATCTCAATCTTAATAACCAACCCCTAGTTTTTAGTTTCCTTTTGAACTTGACAACCCTTCTTCTCTCCTACTCTCTGTCTCTCTAAAAACAATCCACCACCACCTTTACCACATTCGTTCACGTGAAGGAGATGAACACAATTCTCAAATAATTAATTAATCACACCACCAGTACACCAATTGATTTACTATTACCAATCTCTTGTTTTTGTTAAGGGCTGACCAATTACTGAATAGAGGTCCCGTTAGTTATGAGGTCCGGTCAAGTCAACGTACAAGTGACGGTCAAAGCAGTTCGACTGATTTTTTGCTCCATCTTCCGATTCTCGTATCCTCTTCGTACGGAGTCCAAATGACGTGTTTTTGTAGTCCATTTCGCATAACTTTTCAAGATCTAACTGATGGTACTAGATTCGTATCTAGATCTTTGTTATATTAATTTCTATTAATTAACGTTCATGTTAAACTAATCGAATCATTATCGGCTAATTCGTCACTTGACTGGTCTAATAACGTTGACGAGCTTGAGGGTCCTTACGAAAGCGATGCATCGAATGCCAGAAATATAGAAAAATAAGGCACGCTACTTCCATGGATTTAAAATCTGTACTAAGCCCTTGGCTATTTGCCAAATGGGGGGTTGACATCGTAGGACCACTACGAGCTGGTACAGGACAAAGAAAGTATTTGATTGTCGCCACAGACTACTTTACGAAGTGGGTAGAGGCTTCATCCCTCAGACACATCAGAGACCACGATGTCTTCAAATTTCTCTTTGAACATATTATATGTCGCTTTGGTATCCCAGCTGCCATCGTATCGGACAATGGAGCACAACTCCGAGGAAAAAATATTGATCTCCTCTTTAACTGTTTCAAGATAAGAAAGAACAAGTGTACGCCCATATACCCTGAAAGCAATGGCCAGGCATAGGCCACTAATAAAACTATTGCCGACATGCTAAAAAAAGATGGATGGGAATGGGGCTAGCTGGTGCGAACAATTGCACAAAGTTCTTTGGGCTTATCGGACTACCCTAAGAGAGGCCACATGGATGACACCCTTCGCACTGACATATGGTACCGAAGCAATCATACCAACCGAAGCGATGATCCCGACGACTAAAACCGAATCTTGGGAAAAGAACCTGACCTAGGACATGATACTCGCTAAACTAGACGATCTCGAGGAAAACCGAGATATATCCCTTCAGAGAATAGAAAATTACCATCAAAGGTTAGCTCGGGAATACAACAAACGTGTCCACAAAAGACAGTTCAACCCAGGCGACCAAGTCTGGCGAGAGATTCCACCATATCATCGGGAATCAGGCAAATTTGCACCCATATGGGAAGGACCACTTACGATCGTCGCTGAGGCAGGCGATGGAGCATACAGATTGCTCAAACCTAACGGAGAAGAACTAGAACGACTGTGGAATATCAAGTACCTAAAGCAATACAATGCTTAGAAGACTTATTATATAAAAGGTTAAATTATGAAAACATGGTTTAAATCCCTACTTGTAAAAGGTCATGAAACCTTATCCGAATGTACTAAGGGTTTACAAACCCTCTTTTGAGATTAATAAAATGCTCCTTTTGCTTATCTTCAATTATTTATCGCTTTATTTTTTTCTTTTTATTATTTTATTTATTTGTGTTGTATGTTTTCTTCTTAATTTTCTTTTATTGCTTCTTTTTTTTGCATTTGCATGCAGATTTATAATTCCATGTAACTATCATATCAAAAGCCCATCAAGACTATCGCACGGTGTTAGCCACACCTTCCATTCAACTAAGAATGATGCGGGAAAATACCCAAGCTGCCTGAGACGGAAAAACAGACCTAAGGAAATGCCATCTGACCTCATGAAGTGAGATGAAGCGGGGGACACCCTAAGCTACCTGAGACAGAAACAGACCTAGGGTAATACCATCATGATCCCAAATCGGATGATGTCCTGACATGCATGAGGTATCCAGAACCGAGGAACTCACCTTTGGCTAAGGCGAGAATCCTTCGGCCGAGATATCTCCCTACAAAAAGTGACTCAAACAACTGATCACAGAACCAAGGGGAAAGTGCAGCCTAAATGGAGCACTAATAAAAATAAACGTCCTTAAAAGGCGCACGACATAGGTGAGAAGGATAATTTAATTTACTCTAGATTCAACATTGTAAGAGATGACATGTCCAAATAAGGAACTGATCACTCCTCAGCCTTGTCACCCATGGTTGAACTAGCAGAATAAGCATAATAATCCTCGGAGCCATAACCATGATAACTACTCAACCATAAAATATTTCATTCATGAAAAAGCCGTAACGGAGCCACAGTTGTTCAACAGAAAATACTTTAACCACAACCTCCCAAAGACGAGGACATTTCCAAAAAATGGTCAACAAAATAATGCCTCAAAACAGTAGAGGACTTAGTTAGCAATACGGCTAAACAAAAAGAACCTTTAAACATTTCCTCGGAATAAGCATGAGGTCTTACCAAATAACGCACCTTTAAACATTTCCTCGGAAAGCGCACGGGGACTTACCAACAAAGGAAGGAAAAAGTTTCCCAAAAACACCTATTCACGCATAAAGAAGAAAGAACAGACTACCACTATCTGAGATCATCCTCAACAAACTTAAGCTTGCTCATCACCAGGAGCATCCTGTTCAGGATCCATCTTACTGCCACCCTCGGCTGCACCACCATCAGGGGCAGTTTGCTCAACAACGGGATCGGAAGGGATCATGACATTTAGAGCGGCAGCAACAGCAACTCTTTGACGCTCATGAAGAATAACAGATTTGCAAGCATTAGTTCATCTTTACACCATACTCGGCATGAAGATTGCTCATCTTCTATTTCCATGTAGAACATTCAGCCTCTAGCTCTTCTTCAAAGCGAACTTCCATGCCATTAAGCTCATCATCCAAGCTTTGCTTTTCTCCCATGACATCGTTCAACTGCCTCTCTAGTTCTTCATTGCGATTGCGAGCCTCTGCGAGATAGCATAGTAATATTAATAGGTGGAAATATTCTAAGGAATAAAATAATAAATTATCAAAAGTCGCAAAAAGCAACCTTCTTGGCTAGCTAAGATAGAATTTAAAGTCTGCTCCAATTGAGCCTTTTCGTTATCTAAGGCACTAATTTGTGCCTCAAACGGAATAATGGCACCATCACCGGTAGGACATGATAACATATGCATGTCATGCTCCTTGTCGAGATTGATATATTCTCTCTTCAGTCTATGAAGCTCCTCCCTGTCATCCTATTCCTTTGCTAACATAAGCATATGATCCGCCTGCCACTCAGCAAGCTTGTTCTTCTGAATCTGGAGCAACTTAATCTCCTTAGGACGAGTAACTGCCACTTGTTTTACATCCTCCGCCCTCGCACGAAGCTCCACAATGCGATCACGATGAACACCTACATCTCTATTACTAAGGGCAAGCTCTTGCTCTAAAGAATCAATCTTGCATTAAAGATAGCTCAAATCAATCTTCACAGAGTGAAGCTCCCTAACATGCTTATGAGAATTAATCTTTATCCTTTCCTTAAACTGACGCACGGTTACTACCAATAGAGGGACTAAATTCAGATTCAAGGAACCTAATTCTCTAACAAAGAAATAACAAAGCAAAAGGTTAAGTACCTTTTGACTCCTTCTTATCATGGCGCAGAGACTCCGCCCCTCGCTTGGAAGCTTCCAACTCGAACTATAAGTGATGAACATCGCCCTCAACAGCTTTGGTTCGTCTCCTTTCCACCCGAGATTCGGCCAGCATACCGATCCTCAGATTGTTGCTCTAGTAAATCAGACAACATTACCAGTAAGACTAGGGCAATTAAAAGTGTATCGCGAACTTATCCAAAATATAATCACATACCGAAATAACAAGCCGCTATTGAGTAGGCTTATCCAGGGAAGTTAAGATTCATGCTTGCTCATCCTCGCTCAGATTAGCGTACTCCTCGGAGCACAATATTGTATCAGCACTAGCACCACCACCAAAGATGGTAAAAGACGGAGTAGAAGGAGCCACAGAAGAATTTAGAAAACCACCAACAAATTAACTTGGTATGCCAATACCACCTATAACAACACCACCTTGGGAACTAATAACAACATTACCTCCACCACCATTAACATCTAGAGCACCTCCATCGGACGGATTTCCCTTATCGGCAATATTACTCTCCTGGGGCATCCCCACATCCGATGTGGGAACAGTGCCATCATTCCGAGAGGGAAAAGACTCATGCAACAACGCATTGTCTATATCCTCAAAGAACCCTTCATCTAACTTAATCATTTCATTATCACCAAATAGAGCAAAAATATCAACATCCAAAGTATGTTCAGCAACATCCACAGGAACATTAGATGGACCTGAACCGTCTGCATCCCTCGCTCGCTGCCAACACATGATATCAGATGCTAAGCTATAAAACAGGGGAAAGGTATATATAAGTTAATACAATAAAAAAATATTTTCTACCTTGGCATCCTCAGCAGCTCGAACAGTCTGCACCCGACGCTTACGAACAGTAACCCACCTAAGCTCCCACGGCCTATAAGGCGGCAGATAGTTATGCATATCAGGAATCCCAAAAAAATACCACCGAAATCATCCCATCCATAAATATAAGGACCCACCACACGAAGGGGAACCAAAAACCACTTCGGATCGTTTATTTTATGAAGTGTAATATTGCTAGCATTTGGAGGATCCAGATCGGAAAGGAGCAGAGGACCCTTCAAAGGGCGACGAGACCTAGAAATCCCCACTCCGAAGCCATCAAACTTTTCAAGCTGCTGACTCCAACAGTTCTCCACGAAGTTCTCGGTAGTGTATAAATCTTTTTGAGATGGAAGGAACTCGTTTCATGATTAGTAACTTTACCTTTACTTCGGTGAGCACACTCTCGGACGATCCGCAAGAAGTTACCATTTGGGCTGGAACACGCCTCGCTGAGGGTTGAGAAGACAGATCACCTCGTACTAGAACGGATCCAAGGGACAGTACAAGGGAAGACGAAGTCTCGCCTCTAATTGGCCGTCAGTCACGATTATCTCGTTCGGACCACAAGGTTGCTCGGAGATTTTCTTAGTCAGAACGTCAGCTTGTCCTGCAGGGCTGGCAAAGGAAACTTCAAACCTCTGAAGAAGGTATTTGGCCTTCAACTTCTCTAGATAAGCATTATCAGGCATCTCAGATGAACGGCTGGTACCAGAAGTTTAGAAATAGGTATCTTATAAGTGTTGTAAAAGTTCAAATAAGAAAAGACAATAAAAAAAAATAAAAAAAAACATCAGAAGAGAAGGAGATAACAAAACCACAAAAAGAGAAAAACTCTAAGGCAATGGTGATGAATTAGCAGATCAACAGTTAAACAATGGAGGCCATTAATGGAGGAGATAACCTTAAAAAAAAAAAGAATAACCCTTACCGCCTTGGAGGTCGATATGGAGAACTTCTGCCATACATGTTGAAACTTTTGATGAAGATCGAGAAGTTAATAAGGAACAGGAAAAGACAGTGGAAAAAGAGAACAAAAAGACTCTGAACTCTGAAAAGGGAAAAGAAAAATAAAAAACATAATTCTCTGTTCTAGGAAGATTTTATATAAGAAGCAAAAACCTTTGGACAATCAACCGGCGCCTCAAGTCCAACAGGTAAAAACACATTAAAGGTGGAAACATGGTGAGAATATCGGGACATGGCGAAGGAAATAAAACAGTCACATGTTTTCTTCCCATCATACCCTCGGTAAGACGAAAAGAAAATGAGCAAATTGTGAGGGCAAAATAGCCAATCGCCATGTGTAAGCATCTCAGGAGGAGATCTCATGATAAGATAGTAAGAGAGATACACCGAATCATGCTTCAAAAAGTGACTGCATCTATACCGAGACAACTACAACATAGTCGCATGAAGGACACGTGTAAAGAGTGGTCAAATCACTCAGATGGTCAAGTCTAAAAAAAGAGCAGAGCATTTAATGAAGGATCAGAAGAGGTGCGATACAGTTGTGGACGAAAGTACATCGTATCAGAAGATCGGATGAAGAACGATCAACAATACAACCCTAAGAAGGTGCAGTACGATGCCTTCCAAGGAGGAGGATCACGACGGTGAACAATGCGAAACAACTTGGGAGGAGAGTCGAGAAATGCACCACGAATGGGAATAATGAAGGACTTGTCCGAGTGATGATAAGATGTACGAAAGCGTTACCATCTCAGCGATATCGGGTCACATCTTCACGAGTCCAGTCTGTCTATAAATACCAGTCCATGTAGAAGGAAATGGGCATGTAATCTTAGATGGTATTTTTACATAGAATTCTAGAGAGAGATTTATAGAAGGAAAGAGTGAGGAGTCTAAGTGATATTTGCAATTCATTCAAGGGTAGACCTTATTAATAAAGACATAGTTTCTTTCCCATGGATGTAGGTCTACAAGGCCGAACCACGTTATATGATTGTGTTCATCTTTAGTTTCATGTTCTTTACATCTTGTTTATCTTTGAATCTTGAATGTTAGTAGCTTTATAGTCGTTAGATTTACTTGGGTGCAGTCATCAGAAAAGATGCAACTACATCAGTCACACTATCACGTCTACACCATAGGGAAAGGACAGAGAATGGAATTCTCTGATAGTGTTTACCTTTACCCACCATGAATTAGTTGTCTCATTCGAAACCTTGATCTTGGAATCTCCAGTCATCAAGGTTGAGTATCCTCCATGGAAAGTGCAATTGATGAGATTAAGTCTCATCCCCCTCGATGCAATTTTAACTATCTCTTTGGACAAAGCTTTCGTCAAAGGTTGCGCAATATTCTCCTTGGAATTTATCCAATCAATGGAAATAACACCTATTGAGATTTGTTGTTTTTAGCTTTAGCTATTTAAAGCATGGCTAACACAATGTATAAATATAGCTAGCATAGGCCTATGCCAGAGAGAAATGTCTTCTAAAAAGCATCTTAGGCACTCGGCCTCCTCTCGTTCTTTATCTAACACAATACCCTCAGATTCATAATGAATTGAACAACATATGTCTGTTTGGGAATCTTACAGAATACAAGCAGGATTACAAAAAGAATCATACGGAGTACAAGCAGGCTTATAATCAAACCGATTGTATGAGAATGACTAAGACTAACCATTAGAATGTATTCGAATCTTCATCCCTAAGATCACATCAACATGGCCTAAGTATTTTATGTCAACGTTCTCATTCAACGCATGCTTTTAGTGGAATTAATCACATCTATGTTTGTATCAAGTATAAGCATATCATCAATATACAAGCATACAATCACACGGGCATCCTTAACAAGTTTACTGTAATACACTTGTCAGATTCAGTAACTTTAATCCACTACTCATTATCATATGATCAAAATTTTCACGTCACTGTTTATGTGCTTATTTAAAATAAAAAAAATTGTTCAACTTACAAACTTTGTCTTCATAGTCTTTTACTACAAAGTCCGCAGGTTGGTCTATGTAAATTTGTTTATCTAATTCACGTTTAGAAGAACTGTCTTAACATCCATCTGATGTATCTCTAAGTTGTTTATGGAAGTAATAGCAATTAGCATCTTAACGGAAGTAATTCTCGTCATAGGTGAATAAGAATCAAGGAAATCTACAACTTATTTTAGTTTATAGCCTTTATTTACCAACCTAGCCTCATATTTTCCCACAATTCCGTATACCTTATGTTTCCTCTTAAAGACTCATTTACATCATATGGTCTTACTCCCTGGAGGTAAACTAGCAAGATCCCAAGTCTGGTTCTGACAGATTGAGTCAATTTCACTAAATGAAGCTTCTTACCAGAATGAGGTTTCAGTAGTATGGTTTCTTTACAAGTCTGGAGCTCAGACTAAGCTAGACAAATTATGAAGTCAGGTCCATAAGAAGTCTCAGTTCTAATCCTTTTACTTCTTCTAGGATCAACTCTACTTCATCTTCCTTTGAAGGTAAATTATGACTACAGTTGGCCAGGGGTTGGACTCCCAACCTATAGGTTGCGGGTTTAATTCCCGCGCTGATTGTGTCAGGAAAAAAAATATGACTAGTTGAAAAGACATCTGACTAGTTGAAAATATGACTAGTTGAAAATATGACTAGTTGAAAAAAAATATGACTAGTTGAAAAAATATGACTAGCTGATCAACAACACATCCCTAAGAAGAGACAGGTTTCAAAATAAACATGTTCAAATAACTCAACATCCCTAAACTCCATAAAAGTATTCACACCATTGTCATAAAAAGCAGAACTCACAACCAAAAAACTATATGTCGTAGAGTACTCAGTATACCTTATAAGCACCCACACACTTTGACGTATGCATAAGAAGGTTGTCTATCTTTCCATACTCATATAGAATTTCATTTGATCCTTTAAAAGGTACTTTTTTACCACTTTAGTTTGAGTTGAATTCATGCCAACTAGGTCTAACTGAATTAATTCTTAGGGCTTACGCTAAAAGGTTTTATAACATATTTTGATTCTACAAAGATTTCACTTTTGTGTTCAATATCCAAACTAAATTTGGGTACACAGCCTACGCTAGCCAGTTTATGCATTGACTTATAAATTAACGATTCTAAGTCTACCCTGCAAAGCATTCAATCACACAAAAGAAACACACAAGAATCAACTATGTTGACTTCATCATTTTTTCCGTCAAGCTTATATAGACCCTAAATATTATAACCGTTGCCTAAAAAATCACTGCCCTTAGTTACGATTGGTTTTCCAGATTCAATTAATATCTTAAGTCTTTTACCATCTACAACAGAAAAAGATACAAAATTCTTGCATATGCTCGGAACATGAAAACTTCATTCAATGTGAGAATATTACAGATATGAGCTTCTGCTCGACATTTCCCTTTTATGTAGCCTCTAGTTACTCATATAGAGTTTCTTGACATCCCCTATCCTCTGATAGAAGGTGAACAGGTCTCTGTTTCAACAAACATGCTTGGTGGGTCAAGAGTCCACCCACCAATCTCTCACATTGGTTATTAAAATAACTTCCGACATCATGCCACTTAACTCGTTCTAGTTTGTTTCAACTAAATTATCATTAAATTTATATTAATTAAGGTTTCTATGTTGTCTACAATTTAATGCCGTATGGCCAGGAATTTTACAAACATAACAATCACTCTTAATTAAAGTAATTCCAGATTCGGGTTTACGAAACATACATTTCTTATGAAGACTACGCTTAGAGTTGCGTTTGATGTTCTCACCTTTGTCAGCTTTGGAAGACTTGTGTTCATCCACATGCGCCTATTAGCCATGTCCCTTCTAGTTTCATGTCACAATCTTCGTTTATACTCTAACTATGGAGACAGTGATTTCCCAATGGCCTAAAACACCACATCTCGCAAACCTTAGTTCTGAATCGGAAAATAAAATTTGAATTATGAAGATAACATTTATATCTAGAAACTTCACATGAATCGCCATTTTAAAAAACTCATGGTTACCCCATAGAAACTAATTTAATCAATAATTTCCGCTCGTAAAATTTTTTCATGAACGTTTCTCTGTTTTGTAAAATATCAAAAAAATACTTTTGCTACTCCAAAAATTCTGAAATTTTGCGTGGTTAACTATCAGGATGTCTTCTACATTATGTCAAAAGGGTTCACCGGAATTCCTTCTAGGTTAAGAGATAAACTCGAAACTCTACAGCTGACCAAAAATTCGTTTTTTCTTTTCACTCCACAATTAACATCCATGATTCACAAACCAATCAACCATTTTCGATTATCACAAATACTAATGTCTTAAGATTGTTGGATGCAATAATCAAAAACAAGAAAAATCAAATAAACAAAAGTTATTGATACTTAGCTCCTTTATAATGGAAGTGATCGATTTGACGAAATGGGCGAGCTCCCCATGTCTCCGCAACAACAACATGGGAAAACTTTAGAAAACAGAGTGAGTCATGTGTTCAACACGCTGTCCTTAAGACATTAACGCCCGACTACACTCAAGAGTGATGCTATAGCCCTCACAGGATGGATGCCTCCAGGATAAAACACCCTACTACACCTACTACTAGCATATGTAGTAGATGCTCAACTTGAGCTTGGCAACTCCGAAAAACCGTTAAGGAAAATCGAGAAAGCTTAAGAAAAACAAAAAACTTTATTCTTTGGGTCTCTCTAAAAATATAGAAATATAGAGAAAACCTTTTTTTTTTACAAAAGTAGACAAACTTGTTTATATATTGGAATAATACAACTTAAGAATCGGAACTCCCCGATGCGGGACTAAAAAGCTTATATAGTCTCTTAAAACAACTAAAAAGTGGAAACTCCACGATGTGGGACTAATAAGTTTTTCATTCACAATTTTTTTTTTATTATTATTTTATTAAAAACTTTAAAATTCATTTTTTATTAATCGTTTTCACTATGTTCGGTTACCTTGTAATTTTAATAGACTGCTATAAGAATTTTGATGAAGAAGTTCACATACTGTTACAAACTTGCAATATATTTCAAAGCCTCAAATGAACCTAAGACATGATTTTGAGAGTACAGACTAAAAGACAACAAATTACAAGTCATGTATACGAAGTGCAAAGACCACATCTTCAATCTTTACCTTTTATTCCTAGTGAATAATGCGCAGCATTTCTGATGTAAGAAAGCGCGCATATCCATTTTCAGTCCTTACAGACTATCTCTACCAGTGTGTTGAAATTCTTGGTAGAACTCCCTTCTGGACCAACAGCATGTTTCGCAAAACCTCTGAGGGCACCAACCTTCCCTCTCAATTTCTCATTAGAAAAGATCAAATTCAAACATTCCATTGTTCCGTCCTTCGTAAACACTCCATCTTTAATCCTAGTCCCTATCCCCCAAACATCCGATACCATACGGCAGTTAATTCTCTGATCACCGAAAAATGGACGGCATATCATTGGTATACCAGCTGTTATGCTCTCCATCACTGAACTCCATCCACAGTGCGTCATGAAAACACCGACTGCGTTGTGCCCAAGCACTCGTTGTTGTGGCGTCCACGGAATGATGAACCCTCTCTTACTAGTTCTTTCAAGGAACCCATCAGGCAATTGACTTGCCAAATGGTCTTTCAATGACCATAAAAACGGCACACCACTTTCTTCTAATCCTTCTGCTAAGGCAACAAGTTCATCTGGTGGTGGTGTAGTCATTGTACCATAACTAATGTAAGCTACTGAAGTTGGTTTTTGTTCGTCTAACCAAGTAAGACAGCCATGGGGATCATCATGAATATGGGACGGACTCTGGGAAGTTAGTGTAAACGGACCTAATGGCAGGCATTTTACTAACTTGGATTTTAAATGTTCAAGAGCCGGTAGGTCCAATTCAGCAAAGGAATTCATGGTAACTGCAGCAGCACGCGACAATGCTAGTCCCATCTTATGCAACATAAGTGCGAATTCTGATTCCAAACCTCCAAAAAGAACGCCTTCTGGCAAGTCTCCGATTCTTACAAATGATAATCCTGGAATGAAGTCCATGAGTTCTTCTCCACGTCCTTCAATACCTGGCAAGTATCATTTCGTGTTATAATAATTCGATATTGATATTTACAACCTGATCTTGTTGAAATTTATCTGTTATATATTTTTACATCAATTTTTTTACTAAACTGATGTCAAATTCTTGATCAACAGTTTACCCAGAAGAGAGTTAGAAATGTACCATAAATTTTACCAACAGTAAAAAGAAAAGCATAGGGAAAAATACAGTTTGGTTCAAATAAGAAAAGATTTTTAATGTCTATTGAATTTTTAAGCTAATTGAATCTTTTTACTCAAGCGGGTTAACAATTTTAATTTAAAAAGAACTTGTAAAAAAATATGAAGCGGAATAAATACCATTAGGGCCAAGAGTAATGGATCGACGAATAAGATCAGTATGATAATGAGCAGATAAAGAACAAGAACCACCAACCCAGAATGAAATCCATGGTACACCCATTTGATCAGCCATATCACCACCAAAATACAAGAACGTATCACTTATTAAACATTTAATCATCATATCATCATCACCATACACTGAATGAATTCTATTTTTATATTTCTCAGCCATGGATTTGAGAAAGGAATAAACTTCATCCTTTGGATGCCCAGTAAAACTTTCCCCATCATCAACATTATATGGCTTAATATTACTTGGGATATTATTTGATGTTCCAAAAACTGATTGATTGGATTTAGATGTTGAGAAGAATGAAAACGTTAGTGTTGGTGCTTGTATTGCTAATCTACGTGCTAGATTGAATAATGGCATAGCATGTGTTCCATATGGAAATGCCATTACTACTACATGCTCTGGCTTTTTTGGTGCCATTTTTTTCACTGAGAAAGAAAGAGTTGGATTTTATTCTATGGATTGGAGCGCAAGTGATGAGAATTTATATGGAGAGGCTAGGGGAGTTATATAGGCGGAGGAATGGGGGCTAAAAGGAGGTTAGAGTGTGTTTATTTTATTTATTTTTTATCGAATGCGTTGACCAAAAAGAATGGATAAATACCCCAAAGGTGGAATCACTGGATTGTACAAGGAGAGCAAAGAGAAAAAGCTAAAAGACTAATTCAGGAAGGTTTAAACTTTAAAGTATAAATCCTTCCGGTTTATAATCACTTGCCGGTAAGAGATATTACAGAATCGTCGAACACCAAAAGCCTAAAGGATAAAGAAAATCTTCAAACACCAAATCCTGAGAATAGACATCATACCTTTGCTTCTTAAAAAAAAAAACAAAAAAAAACGTATACCTAGCCATTTATGCTATCCGACCTCTGTTAGGTGACCTATTTCAAATTTACATAACTTTTAAGACAACGATGAAAAATAAATATTTTTAGGTACTTTTTTCAATTATATCCTCATAGATAACAATTAGTAAAATATAGAAATAACACATTTCTCAAATTATGCCACTGATATTTATAAATGTTATACGGTTGTAAAGCATTTTAAAACATCCATATAAGGTCAATTTTTAGAGGGACAAAAATTCAAAATGAATAGGTCACCCAATAGAGGAAGAAGTGAGTACGTATATCTCTATTTGGCGAAAAAGGGTTGAAATTATATCGAAAACAAAATAATTACAGCCATCACAAGAGAAAAATTATGGGAAAGAAAAATTATAAAACCAACTATGACATCCCAAGTAAAGAGAATGATGTTCATAGGAATACACAGCTAAACAAGGAAAATTTTCATCTGTTTGAGAATCTGGAAGGAGAGGAACCAAAGAACTCTCAACGAAAAGGAAATACTCATGGACAACCTCATATTGGAAATCAAAGCTGACATTTTGTATTGGGTGGCCATCAGAATTCCTGGATGGAGTGCATTTTGGCCATCAGAACTCCTGGATGGAGTGCACTTTGAAAACCTTATTTTCAGATGGGAGGAATTGGTAGTAAAGAATTGAATGTTTTTGTTTTGGACTGCACTGCACTGCAACCTAACGTATATCACAATGTTTAAAATTATAACTTGTGTATTTTTTATTTTTTATATATGTATATATTATTGCTGGAAGAAAAAAAAGACCATCCCAAAACTGTGTACTGATGAGTTTTGTAGTTGTAGTGGTAAAAAGATTCGAACTCTAAGACTTGTGAAGGATTTTTTAGACTCAAATTAAACTCAACAATTAAATAAAGTTGTATCAAAAATATAAAGAAAACACCGAGACTCTGGATTCCACCATTAACCAATTAAGTGATATAATCTAATCAATATTCATGCAACTCTTTACGTTTAAAGTGATTCTAATATTTTGCAAAAGTAGATTTTTGGAATAACAAGTGTATTTCGAAAGCATAGAATATCAAAAACATAAGTCTAAGCATAATCTATCAAGAGAAATCACAATTGTTTAAGAAAAATCATTCAATCAATTCTCAATCAAAGCAAATAATCATATAAGAAATTGCAAAAATAATTAAAATAGAATTATACCACTTTTCATGGAACAATGGCTTCCTCCGTCGCCTCGGCTAAGGGGTTTAGCTCCTCATATTAATCACTTGCTCAAAGTACATATTTATAGCTCAAAAGTTGATTAAAAGAGTAAAAGAATACACTGTAGTCGCTGAAAGTCTAAAACAGAAGACTGAATCGTTGCTGAAGGGTTTCGGTCACTGCAGACAGGAACGATAGACGTTTATTGTCACTGAAATAAGTCTGCTCCTGCGACTGTTGCTTGTGCGTTCTTATGTTCTTCGTTCCTTCTTCGCAGCAGCAGCAGAAAACAATTTCGTCTCTGATTTTCTGGCTTTCTATAAGGCTCTAAACTTCCCCCAAAGTGTTCATCACTCTTCCTTGGCCTCCCTAGAGCTTATATATCCCTCACAGGTCGGTTTAAACTCGATCAAAATCTCTTTTTTTCTTCCCAAAATAAACTTTTCTTTTCTGCCAAGTTTTGAAGATTCTATCCTGTTTTATCACTTCACCTCCTTCCTGAATTATCCAAACTATCCTCTTATTCTTCGACAAACAAATCCTTGCGATATATAGCACGTAACTTCCATGTATAACTCGAAAACTTGCCTGTTTCCATTTATAGTTTTTTTCTTCCCTGTTTTATCAAAACTCGATCATCTAGCCCATTCTAATCGATACAAACAGATGTACCAACCCTGTTTACTCCATTCAAGTCCAGCCCAACTTAGTTTGGCGATTGAATCTCCTCCAATCGGTTCCAAAAATCCAACTCTAAATATCAACACGTCTGCGCAGCGAAGAACTTTTTTTTCCCGCCAAAAATGAATTTCAAACGAAGGGGATGACCTCCCCTTATCCAGACCAGGGGTGCGAATAGCAAATGGTCACCCCTTAGTAATTTTCTCCTATGAGCGCAAAAACCACTTTTCGAGCCAAATTCGCCGCAAAAGCCCATTTTTCCAAAAACACCTACAAGGGATAAAATACCAAAATTAGTACAGAAATGGGTACTAACACTATACATAAAAGAGATAAAAATAGACACATAAATGCGTCTATCATGTACTCTCATCTTTCAACCTAGTGGGACCAAAAATTAACCCCTACTAATCTCCAAGGGGACGGGCCCACCCATTTGTGAGTATATGATTTTTCTTTAGTTTTTTAGGCGGTTCATATACAACCACTCAAAAAGTCCACATCCAAATCCCATAGACATCACCTCCAAAATTGAATCATCGCTAGTCTTTCACTTCCCACTAAAAAATCTAGAGTTCCTTTCTCTCCATGTGATCCATATGATGGCATAAGGAAGCTGTTCCCCCAGTTTTCTTTTCCTAACAGTGAATTATTGCGCCATATCTGTCTAGTGTATTCACAAAAATGATATGTTGTCTGCATCTTCATCCTTATGGCCCCTAATATTAATGACATGAACATGATAATGAATTTTCCTATTGAAAAATGATCGTAGTATGTTAGAATTTGGGCATCCAACTCAAAACCAATTGGAAATGAGTGGAATAGCCCTAAGGATTATAAATCGCAGGATCTTAGATAACCCAGATAATGTGGGACTAATAATCTCAACACATTTCATCACATGTACTCTCGTTAGTTCTAACACGTTGACAACAAATCGGATGACGCGGAGTAAAAGTGCGGCCAAATGACTCGACACAAATAACATGTTCTGATACGATGTTAGAATTTGGGCATCCAACTCAGAACCAATTGGCAATGAGTGGAATGACCCTAAAAATTATAAACCGCATGATCACCCAGAAAATGTGAGACTAATAATCTCAACACATTTTTCCTTCCGAATAACACCACATGATTATCGGGGTAATAAGGTTCCAAATCTTCAAAGATTGAGAAGGACCATCAATCATCTGCCAAGAAAGAATGACATGAAAGTGTGTGTATTCTTGTTTATCATTAGCCTCCAGCAATAATCATTACCTCCACAACGCTAATTTCAGAAATTGCAAGTCTGTTCAGTGCGCCACATGTTAGCAACCGGAAGAGTGCGCTAGTGAAAAATTATATGGGTGTAGAGAGGGATTAAAATTTATTGCCTACAAGCTTCTCCAATAGTTAGTTTTGAAGAATGAAAATGTTTCTCCACATAGAACATACAATCATTTTCGTAAAAATTTATATTCAACGTATCAAATCAATGTGAAGATAATACGACAAATATTTTTTAAGACGATCTCTAGTTTTAAAGATTTACCAAGAAAATGTAATTCCATTCTTAGGTCTGCTTTTACTAAAAATAATTCGAAAAAATATTTGATTACAAAACCGATCATTGCAGATTTACTCTATGTAAATAAGAGAATAAAGAATCTACGGGCAAGGACGATTTTTTTTTTACTCATATAATGTTTAGGAAATTATATTTCTAAATGATCAGAAGTATGTCCTACGCGAATAATACATAATTTATATTTCTATACAATTAAAAATATGTTTCAGCCACGTACAACAGAACTTCGTAAAATTAATCCGCGATAAATTAATAACTTCGCTAAACTAATATTGTTTGTCAATTCCGATTTGGGTCAGTGTGCTAAATTAATAACCCCGCTAAATTCATAAGATAATAAAAAATTTAGGGCCCAACTAATATATAAATTAATAATCAATATAACAATACTACATTACGGTGTTTATTAGAATATGAATTCAACGTTGTTTGTTTCTTGTTCATTTGTATAGTATTGGAGTTTATATCTAATTTTTTATGTACTACAAGAAAAGTCGCTTTTAGCGGAAAAACATTGTGTCACGAAAATCAATTTATTCGTTGCGAAAAGAATTCAGCGGCACAAAAAATTCCGTCACTTATAGTAAGCCGTAGAGAGTATTCTGTAACGACCTTAAGAAATCGTCACCGTATTTTTTTCATTAGCGACATAAGTCTTTTTGCCACCAAAACTATATTTTCGCGAGCAAATAAAACTGTCACTGTTTGGTAATTTTGTGATGAAGAATTTTGTCACTCTAGGTATTTTTTGTGAGGGAAATATTTTATCACTCAAAATAATTTTAGCAACAAAATTTGTTTGCCTCGGAATACATTTATAGTATGGACACAAATTCATCACATTAAATAGTTTTAACCGCGAGATTTGATCGTCTCAAAATGAAGAAACAAATTCGTCACCTAAATAGTTTTAGCAGCGAAATTTGTTCGTCTCAAAATATACTTATAGTGAAGAAACAAATTCGTCACATAAACAGTTTTAACCACGAAATTTGTTCATCTCAAGAAAAATAATAGTTTAGCAGCAAACTAACTTTCGTCTCAAAATAAAAAATCAATAACAAAATTTAGTCGTCTCTAAAAGTACGTATAATGACCAACTAGGATTCTCTCCGTATGGTCATTTCAATAACGAATATCATCGTCTCCAAAACAACGTTACCTTCAAATATAGTTTTCTGCGAAACAATTATTCCAACGAAGTCACTCGTCTCAAAAATTATTGGTTTCTTTGATTCAACCGAGCAATGCAAGCGTTGGTATATCAAGTTTGGTTTTCATATTTTAGTATCAAAACACAATTAGAATCGCTTGATTAAATGTACTAGAGTCAACTTCGTTTTAGGTTAGACTAGAAAGTCTAGGAATGTTGAGACATACAAGTATTACTCTAAAGACCTGAAGATCGTGAAGACGTATCGACTACCATGAAGACATCATCCTTCCACTTGAGGTTAGTGATACTGACTTGACTTGTTTCCATTCCTATCGTTGCTTTCAACTCGTTTAAGATTGAAAACATAACATGCGAGGCTATATTTAACACTCTAGTACTAGACTTGGTCATTTTATTACGATCAAAGTGTCAAGGATGAATATTTGATTACGAAGTATAACGTTTATGTTTTTAACTTCGTAAATGCGACATCGACATAATCTATGTAACTTGTTACTTGATTGTGTATTGGATATATAAGTGTAATTTCATCCTAGGAAACTATGTTTGATTACATATGTTTAAAGGAAGTACATATACGAAACTTGTTTCGTAATCGAAAAGAAATCAATATGCGTTTTGGTCCGTTTTCATTGAAGATCTATTGGATGACCGATTCGAACCTAGGTAAGAACTTTGATAGAACCGATCTTGACTTATGTTGAGAGTTATGGTAGAACCGATCTTTACCTAGTTTGGGATACACGGTAGAACCGATCTTGACTTATGTTGAGAGTCTTGGTTGAACCGATCCTTACCTATATTGGGATACATGGAAGAACCGATCCTAGTTATTGTTGGGAGTCTTGGTAGAACCGATCCTTACCTATATTGGGAGTCATCGTAGAACGGATCCTAACTTATGTTGGGAGTCTTGGTAGAACCGATTCCTACCTATATTTGGAGACTTGGTAGAACCGATGTTAAACTATGTTAGGAGTCATGGTAGAACCGGTCCCAAGAGAAAAACTGATCCTCTATATTCACATATGACTTTACGGTTTGTGTGAGTTTGGAATTAGGGTTCGCTAAATAGGAAAGTTGCAGATGTCGACATAATTTGAACATGAATATAATTCTTATTGTTCAAATATATTTCTTGATACTCAAGGTGATCCCAATCTGATATATTGAGAATATTTTAATTAAGATTTTCGATTAAATGTTTTTTATTTTCAAGCAAATCAAAACCTATCTCTTGGAAAGTTATATTGGTTAAGTTCTAAACTAATATTAGATATTTTCTAATGAGAGATTTTAGAATTACAAGTTGGATATTAGTTGGAAATGAAAAACGAAATTAGGTACTTATTGAATATCTTGAGAATATTTTTGGTTTTGGAATTTCCTTGTTGTCCAAAAAACCTTGGTCTATAAATAATTGAGTTTGCAGTTCTTGCAAACTATCCTAAGAGCCAGACAAACTTCATTCGTGTTGTTTCTGGTGAAGCCGTCTATCCGGAGAGGAAAGTACCCTAATTAGGCGAAATCTCTTACGACCGCTAGTTTAAAGACTTATATGGGATCAAGAAGTTCTACGTGTACTGTTGGTGGGAAACTAGATAATTGCATTATTATTTTAGTTTCGATTATTGATTTGATTGACAAACAATTGTTGAAAATTTGACTGCACCTAGTTCGATTATTCTTGAGAGCCTTCTTTTCTGGCATAAGGGTCACTCAAACTAGATCAAAGTATTGACGGGATCTTTTAAACTGTTTTTAGATCTAAAGACAACTTGTGATCATCCATTCTTAACAGACTCTGTTTTGTGTGTGATCGGTCATAAGTGGATTCAAGTTTGTGGTGTGCAGGTACATAAGAAGGCAATTGAAAATTTGAAGACAAAATTTTTGTCCTTATTGTTTTTGTATCTCGTGATTTGTGCACACATCTTGATCGGCTGGGATCCGACTTAGATCTAATGTATCTTTGATAGATTTGATCATATAGTCGTTTAGATCGACAACTATCATTTGGTGGTATTCTTCAATATCTGAATCTGATAGTTGTGAATCCGAATCTAAGTTACTGATTTGGATTGATCTTACCCGACAAAGGAGTTTACTAGTTTAAACAGAAGAGCCTTTGTCAAAACTCAACGAATCTTTTTCTAAAAGATTACTGGAGTAGTTACCAAATAGTTTTATTCCTTTACTGTTTGGAAGATGATCAAAAGGAGTTGAGTTCTTAAGACTTTAAATCGCTAAAGTAACTCAAGATAGTGATTTTTTGTCTTGGGATTCATGTGCGTGACCAAACGGTCGTAGACGTAGGCATACTGAGGGAACTAAGTAACTACGGGTAGATTACTTGGTCTCAACTATACGAAGTTGGCTTTGTTATTTGTATAGCGCCTTAATTCTGAGAGTATTCCAAACTGGACTAGGTCCCGGGATTTTTCTGCATTTGCGGTTTTCTCGTTAACAAAATCTTGTTGTGTTATTTACTTGTACTTTACGCAATTATAATTGTTTCTTATAATTAAAATTAAATACACTAGTACGTTAAATCCTAATCACTTGACATTGATCCTATAGTCAATCGGTCTTGTACCGTAACTATTGTCAAGTGAATATCTTGTTGTTGTAATGTCTCGACTTTGTCCATAGACGATCACACTTGGTATCAGACTTATATGTTGAAACGAAAAAGCGTGGTGTATTTAGGTACCCTCGTAATTTCGGAGTGAGTTTCTCAATTCAAACCTATGTTGTATGAGGCGTAAGGTGAGGCACTAGGCCTGGCGCCTCACGCCTAGGCGCGACTAAGGCGCCCTAGGCGATTACTTATAAAATTTATGCTCTTCTAGACTTATATGATAGATTTCTATAACAACTGAATCTGAATTGTTAATTAACGTAAAAATCATAGTCCCCATTGTAATTTCAGAACAAAAAATTAATCAACTAAAAAAAGAGACAACAAAATTGAATCTCATATTCTTTCGCACAAATTCAGTCAAAAAATATATATCTACTGCCTCATCTCCAATTCTTAATCCACTACATCAATCACGTTATATCCTTTAAAACTTGTTATTATTTATTTCCATATTTTGATCATTGATTGCTAATGGTGATTGATTTTGCATTAACATTGATATATATAAAGTTTCCGTACTTTGATCGTTCATTGTCCATGCCTCTATGGTTGATATTGACGTGATATTATATCTCATTATTAATGAAGTTTCCGTATTTTAACCACTGATTGGGGATGAAGTTATATGTAGTAGCAATATTAATATCTAACCGTGAATGAAGTTTCCACATTTCAATCGCTGGTTGACGAGGAGGTCAATATGTAGCAATATTATTATCTAGCCATTAGTGATGTTTCCATATTTTTATCATTGATTGTTGCTAATGTTTTTATATTATTATCATCGATTGATATTACACATGAATACTTATGGAGATTATTATTCATCAATGTAAACCAGAGGAAAATTAGGCGGTCGGGCGCTCTGACTACGACTCGTGCGCCTTTGGCGCTTAGGCGAGCGCCCAGAGCACCTTTTACAACATAGATTCATACCTTATAGCAGTCATATCAGGAGTATCAGCGCCTGCTTCATCTTTACTTAAAGATGATGAATTTGAAATCCCTGGTTCAGGGGGTAGTTTCAGATTCGTTCCTTTGAGATTTTCCTTTATCTTCACCATCGTTTATAGATAGAATTTAATAGATTAATCGTGTCGCAACGAAAGAAGAAGATGAAAAGAAAGAGAGGAGAAGAGGAGGAAAAGAAGAAGATGAAAAGAAAGAGAGGAGAAGAAGAAGAAAATGTTTTTATTTTTTATTTTTATTTTTTTAATTTTCTTTTTTAATTTGAGATGGATTAATTAATGGAAAGGGAATATAGGAATAAGTAAAATTTATTGGGGGTATTCTTGAACTTTTATATAGATTAGGCTCCCCCATATCCATATTTTGGACGTTATAATCCAATGCAGCCCTAAAATCCAAGTGCAGCCGCAATAATAATTAATTATTTCTTGGAATATATGAAGAAAAAAAATTAAAGAGCCGTCAAAAAAAAAAAAAAGAACATAACCGTTGCCTCCCAACTTTTTAATGAAGGGGCATAAAGTGGTCCCGAGCTAATTTAAAAGGAGTGGAAATTGGGTTGCACAGACGCGGACGCGGACACTACAAAATTCTCAAAAAACTAGGACGCGGACACGTATATACATATTTTATTTATATATTATTTATATATACAATCATGTATTTATACAGCAAAACCAAGTGTTTCGCTCCTAAAAATTAGAAAATGATGCTACATGTGTATAAATTTCAAAATAAAAGAAGAGATCGTTTGTTTATACACGCCGAAGGTTAAACAATCAATCACTATTAAACACATGGCACAATCAAAATGCATTTTTAGAACACGTGCCCAACCAAGGGTATACGTGATGTCATTTCCAAATACAAAACCCTAATAAAGACCTAAATGATTGATCCCAATGTTTGTCTTTCTTCATTTAGTTAATAATAGTAAAAATAAAGGAAGAAGTGTAAATGAAAATGCAAAAAGAAAAAAACGCTTCAAACCCAAGTCATTAGTGCGTACAAACCAGACGCGTGCGGGAGTGCGGGACACGCATATTGGTGCGTCGGACATGCGTCGTGTCAACGTCCCACGCACATCCCGTGTCCGACGCGAGTCGGACGCAGACACAGCTCAAAAAATGCAGCGTCCATGCAACTCGTGTTTCCATGTGAATATGTTTGTTAAAAGATGTCTTGAGAGTGATGCCGAAACAACCACGCCCACTATTGAAAAGGATAGGGAAACATGCTTTTTATTTCCCATTATGAAACTTACATGAACAGGGAGCGAACTCTATGAACTGGGAGTTTGAAGGTCGCTGCAACTACTGTCCCACAATGGTCTTTCAAATTGATGCACAACTTGTGGTTGTACCAAAATTTAGTTGAGTTTCACCACTCGATTACTTGACTGCGAGTTAAACGTGAGAGGATAATACTCCCTTATAGGTAAGGTCGAATAAATGCAAATGGGCTCACTCTACAGTCTTCGTAGTTAGATTTTATCTGTCCCTGTGTTGTGTCGGTTAACTAATTTTGTCACTGTAGTACAATATTAGCCGTGTATTTAGTTGTTGGCATTAAAGTGGAGAACCCGAATCCTTTCCATTTTCAAACACTATTGAATATGATGGTCGTTTGACTCATTTACCTCAAATCATATATCTCATCACATCAATTATTTTCCTATCTTTAAGTACACTGCTTGTACAACAATTTCTTTTCTTTGTCATTTTCTTCTCTTTCTCATTATGGAATTTATTGATTTCCTTAAGATAGCTAGAAAAAGATTGAAAAAACTATGAAAATTAGGTTAAAAGGAGGATGGTGAAAATGGGTATCAATTACCCTCATCAATTAAGTTTACAATGTTTAGATTTTGAAAAAAGGGTACATTTTAACTTAATCATGGGTTGTACTACACATCACAAAGAATTCTTTTTGTCTCAAGAGCGGTCTGGTGTGGCAGTTTTCCTCAAGTTCTCTTGGTCCTTGCAAATTTTAATATAAGCTTGTTAGATGCTAAACAGTTTCCTAAATTATTAAATGATTAAAAAAAGTATGTAGATGTTCTTTGGCAGGTTTGGAAAGCGAGATGTAAAGCTAGTATAAAAAAGTTAAAACAACATCATTTTAATGTTGTACACAAAATAAAAATCCAATTAGAGTCTCTACAACAATCTCAGACTTTACTTAACACTCTTCAAAAGAATTCAATTAACATATCATCATATCAGTTAGAATTTAGATTGATTTATAGACTGTTTGGATAGCACATCAGAAGTAGCGAAAAGCAAGAAGTCAGTTTGGGTGTCAAATTTCAAAATGACTTCTAAAAGTCGAAAAATTAACTTTTTTGTGAAGCAAAATAGTGCTTCTGATTTCTACTTCTGGAGAAGCATAAGTCAAATGCAGATTTGTATCCAAACACGCTATTACTTAAAACTAATGCAGATTGTGATGTTGTTTTTCTAGATGCTTCTATGACTAACAAGTCTAGTATTGCAGGGTGCAAAATCATATGTGGAACAGCAAGATGCTGGACAATTTATGTAGACTCGGTAATTGAAGCACAAGCACAAGCTTTGTACTCATCTATAATTTGGACTTCTAAATTGCAGTTAAAATAAAATAAAATCGTATCGGACAATTTTACCCTAGTCAATGCTATCCCTGTATTGGACGGAATTTTTCCATATAAATGATTGTAAAGTCGTATTAACCTCTCTTATGAAAACTAGGTGTGTGTTTGTAAATAGAAACTGTAATAATAAGTAGGCAGATGCTTTATGGATGTAAACAAGAAATATGGTTACCTTGGCATTTCAGAAATTTCCACCTTTCGTTGTGTAACTTTTTGGTGTTAGTGAATCAGTTTTTCCTTCATAAAGAAAAGAAAAAAAAACAATATGGTAGATGTTAGCGAATCTTTGATATCCAACGACTAACAATTACAATTAGGAGACCTAACGGTCAAGTTGTCAAGTGGCTTAAGTTTGGGTTGCTCTTATTTAAAAGGGGGTTGAGGGTAATAATCAGATCTCTTTAAACATACAAATTAGTTGGCGATTATTGAGTCCTACTTATTCAGATTTATTTGGTCGGTAATATTCTTTACTGCTAACAAGTTTCTAACTTGGGTCACTGGTGTCATCACCTAATGACTTTATCATTATGCTACAATGACATCGGTGATACCGTTTGTTTAAAGCTTCCCCAATAATCAGTGTTGAAGACTAAAAGTGTCAAGTCACATAGGATACAACAATTTTTTTACAGAAAATATTTCCAACCCGTTGATGTGATGGACAAATATCTATGAAAATATACTGTTGACTATTTTGTTATTTTAGTCCTAAGATAACTCTGCTAACACAAGGTTTTTGGTTCTTTGTTTCACTTAAGAAGAAAATGTCTAGATCATGGTGATTTACCATATCCTTTAAGTGGGATTGGGTAGTCTCATTCCCTAACCCTTGACAGTTCCAACTGATCACTTTAAGATTCCCAACATAATGCATGTAATGATTATTGAACAAATGGAATTTGAAACAAACAATAAGGACATGCTTAAAGTTATAGAGGTATCGAAATGGACCATTAGAAACAGAAAAGCGAACAAGGGATTATGCATTGAAGAATATTTATGACGAGAGCCAAATGGTACCTGATAGCCATGGCCGGAGGGAATATTCTGGTGTGTCTGTTGTGGACTATTCAGCCCGTCAGTTGCTTTTGCCACCATAGTACTCTGAGATAGGATACCGGTTCTACCCATCGGAGAAATTGTAACACCCTCAGCGGAATTAAGATCAAAATGAGCTTTTTCTGGTTGTATGGATTTTGTGTGTGTCTTGGGTAACTGATTTGTGGTTTTGCCAATGTTAAACATGCCTACCTCCTGAATAGGCAGTTGTCCACTCCACTCCATATTGTTGTTGTTCCACCGTTGCATCTTCAGAGAGTTTAACTCAATTTGTGGTTCATCCATATTTATTTTCCTCTTTGCTAGAGAAAGTTTAGATCCATGTACCTTTCCTATTTCAGCTCTTGGCTTAGATTGTGACCCTCCATGTTTTTTGATAGTTTGTATTTGCTTTTCTAACATATTTCCTCTTCGCCTCAAAGTGCTTGGTAATACTTTCTGGTACTCTTTCTGTAGAAGTTATTTGAGTCACAGCAGCACTAGTTGGCACATGACATTCTTCTTTCTTGTCTTCCGTTTGCACCTTATTCTGTTTTTCCCCGATCATGGATTTTGCTGCTCCTTCCTCCACAATTAGGTGTGCATTCTCCAACATCAAGGTATCTTGAAATGGGGCGACAAAGTCTTTTTTTTTCTGCCCCTCATTTTTCTTTTCAATAACTTCATGCTGAGTGAAAATAGCAACACCGCCTCTTCCTTTATCGCCAACTCCACTTTTCAGCATCAGTGCATCTCTTTTTAGAGGGTCAAAGTTCTGTTTTTCCTGAACCCCCTCACTCTCTACTTCATTGATTTTTTATGAAATATTTGTACCTCTTGTGCTTCCATTTCCTTCTCCCCCTCTCTTCAAATTTGGATTCACCCACTTGTTACTTCCCTCACATTGATGTACCAGATGATCAATAATTTGACACACATTACAAAAGAGAGGTAATTGGTCATACTCGAATTTGATAATGGTTTTTCCCCTGTCCTCAGTCACTGTAGCCATTTGTCTTGCAACCTTCTTCTTGAGGTCCACCGTAACTTGGATCATGACATTCTTCTCCAACATGTTTGTGCCAAAAGGAGGATCATATTTTTGGTATACCCCAGCCGGCTGAACTACTCTAGTTAGACCTTGAACTGAGATATACCCAATTGGTACATCAATTGCTTGGAGCCAAAAAAGTTCATGGGTAAAAGATAAACTTTTATCTTTTGGAATACCTGTAATTGGAATAGTTTTTAGAACCACCACATCACTTTTAACAAACCATGGTTTGAAATCTTTCACCTTATGAAAATATGATTCATTATAGAATTTGAGAATGTATACATTTGACAGATGCTTGTGTTTGTAAGAAGAGATTGTTGGGGTTGTTGTCATTCTCCAAAATCCTCTTACAGCATTAATGAATTCCCATTGTAAAACACTTGAATTTGATACTATCCTTCCTAACATTGTGAGATTCCAATCTATATCAGATGCCGGAAGAATAATGCTTTTTTCCATTATTACCTCTTCTATTTCACTGTCCGGTAAATTGAGCTGCTCCTCCATCTGATTTGTTAGTCTTGCCATCTCTTCCAAGGTTGCGTCTGCCATTCTCACTAAGAGTTTTTTGTTAAAATAATAAGAACTTACAGAGAGACTTTTAGTAGTTTGTTGGTTCTGTATCTCAGCTTTTGGAAGTTTTTTTTGTTTTAATCCTTGAAAGACTCCAGACTTATAAACTCCAATTTTTTTGTATCTCACTCTGACAGAGGGCATGGCTAAGAAATCTTGTATATCTATATGATGGATTTTGTCTGTATGATGGATTTTTTATGATGGGAAAGGGTACTGATACAAGTTTTTGGGGGCTATGATGTGTGATTGAAAGGGTTTGGTTTATAGGGGGTGTGGTGTATAGGTTCTATTTGGCTAAATCACTCGAGTTTTTAACTTCATGTTAGGATATTTTGTTAAGTAGCAAGTGTATGTTTTAATGGAAAGTTGGGTGTCGGGTATTGATGTTCCTCTGTTGGCATTACACATCTCCACGTGTGGATAACATCCTTTTTCAAAAGCATAATAGTTGGAGAAAAGCCTTAGGGTTGAATTGATCCGTGTGTTGATGACATTTGGCCCAACCAAATATTCCCACCTTCCAAATAGGCTTTCCGGTACCTGCAAGAACCAAAAAAGGTAGATAATTAATATAGTCCAGCCCTCTTGAGAGGCTAACTCGGAATCGAACCAGATCGGGAGATACTGATCATTTTGGGAATCATCGGAAACTGGGTAATCCGTTTCTAATAACTTCAAACCATATTGAAAATAACAATTAACCAAACCAGAGTTGGTCATAGAGATGCAGTGAATCATGATAATGGTAGAATAAAGAGAATTGAGGCACCGCTCTATTGCCCTCTGGTAACGTCTGCTTTTCCTAGACATTAGTATTTTTATTATCTTTTCCTTGGAATTATGAAAATAAGCATAGTAATTGTCGACGCTTCGAATTTCTACCAAATTCTTATAAGAATGAAACTGAGGGTAATAGAAGTTGTTCAATTCATTCCTCTCTAGGTTTACAATATGACCCTGGTATTGTTGTAGAATTTTGTTTTTTTAAAAGTCATGGTGAGATTCGGCAATAGTGTTAGGGTTACCAATCGAATAAGAGCTGATTTTTTTGAGGAGAGGTGGATATATCATCGTTACCATCCTTATAATTACCCTGCTCGTCGCGGACCTGCTCAATGCTGTGTAGCTGGTAGATTCAGTGGAGTTTGCGAAAAGCACGCACCAAACTGTGATTATGATTACGTATCTATTTGTGAGGAAAAGGAGGAAATGATTCGGATCTATGGGGATTTAAATAGAGATGATGATATTGTAGGCGGTGAAGAAAATAATGTTGAAATTGAGGCCCATGATGGGTTCGGTGATGATGGTGGTAATCTTGTGGGTGTTGGAGATGAAGTTGTTGAGGATGAGGATGTTGCACCTGGAGAAGCTCCTTAAAATGAACCAGAGGTTTTCAACGTTGATGATGTTTCTTCCGACGACAATGAAGAAGAATAACAGCTTTTCCTTCATTTTCTCAAAGTTGTGGCTCAGATCTATGATGTTTCCTTGTTTCCTTGTTGTCTTCATATTTGTGTTAGAATTCTCTTCAAATCTCATCCTTTTCTTAGTTTGATTATTATTGTCTTGAAACATCTTATTCCAAGAAGATCTTTTCCTTTTGTTTGTGTTGTTGTTGTTGTTGTTGTTGTTGTTGTTGTTGTTTTCTTGAGACATTGAAAGATTAGGATAACTCAACCTGAGAGGTTGAATTAAAATCACAAAAGAGAAAAGTATCGATTGCCCAGAAGGATAGATCACCGTAAAGAGCTAATTTGAATTATCTAAGAAAAAAAATCAAACAAACTGAAAGATGCAGTTCCCCTTACTGAAGAAACACAACAACGAAGATGTCTAGAAGCAAGACTAGAAAAAGACAAAATCCGGTAATAATAATCTAAGTAACCAGAATCCGGTAACAAGAATCATAAGTAAGAAGAATCTATCAAGTAACCTTTGAAACTTAAGTCATGCGAGACCATAACTACACAATTCCCAAATTGGTGACGTCAAGAAATTTATCACTGATGCCTTAAGTCATGTAGATCCGATGGGTCTTTCGGGGGGTCTAGCTGTTGCATGGAAAGTAAGAATCAACATACATGTGGGTATGTACTGTGAAAACTTGATTATCTTCCATGTTCAAGATAATGCTACTAAGAAGGAATGTGTCATATCTTGTGTTTATGCTCCTTCCAACTGGCCACAGAAGTTCTTTTTCTGGAAGTATGTAGCTAATTTAGCTAGTTCTGTTACTTGGGAATGGATCGTGATGGAGGATCTTAACCTTACTTTAAATGTTCATGAGAAAAGAGGTTCTGGTTACTTCAACAAGTCTGAAGAAGATAAGATGAAACAACTCCTAGCTCTGGCTGATCTAGAAGACTTAGGATTTGTGGGGTACAAGTTTACGTGGTCCAACAGAAGAGATGATAATGGGTTGATTGAAGCAAGACTGGATAGGGGTTTTGCAAGTGCGGACTTTTGCGATCATAACAAGAATGAAACAATAAAACAGCTGGCTGCTTTGGGTTCAGACCACTCGCCAATCATGCTTAATACCAATATCTAACCAATCACAAGACACAAACCTTTCAAGGTACTGGGCGTCTGGTTAAATGAAAAATACTGCTTAGACGTCATATCCTCAACCTGGGATAATCAAGTTACTGGAAGTAATGCGTACAGAACTGTTCAGAAACTAAGCTACACCAAACACAATATTTGGTTATGGAACAAGCACACATTTGGGGATATCCGAGTAAACATTAATACAACCAAAATCAATCTAGTCAAAGCCATATCAAATCCCAACATTAGCAATAGATCCCAAGTTATAAGACAGTATAAAGAAGTTCTGGCACATTGGTACAAGGCAGAGGAGATATTCTGGAAGGACAAGAGTGGGGAACAAGAGGTCCAATTGGGAGACATTAATACTCAGTACTTCCACAAAAAAGCGCAGATTAGGTGGAGAAGGAACAGAATTGAAGCAATAAAAGACAGTCAAGAAAATTGGGTTGAAGGGAAATAAAAAATAGCTTCTGTTATCATTGATCACTTTGGTAAAGTGGCTACTACTTCGAATCCTATCTCCTGCAGCGAGTATCTGAACATGGTGCATCAGGTGATCAATCCAGCAGACAATGCAATGCTCACCCGTCCTCCCTCTTTGGATGAATTCAAACGGGTAGTATTTTCCATGAAGGATGACATGTCGCCAGGTCCTGATGGCTTTACCCCTAGATTCTTTCAAAAGAATTGGGATGTGGTAAAGAACGACATCCTTAGCATGGTAAATAGTTTTTTTACTTCTGGGTACATTTTGAGAGAAATAAATGCAATGTTTATATCTCTCATCCCTAAGGTAGATTTCCCTCAGACTTCTGGAGACTACAGACCTATTAGTTTGAGTAACATAGTGTATAAAATTATATTTAAAACTCTTGCTAACAGGTTAAAGAGTCTCTTGACTAGACTGATATCCCCTTATCAGTCGGCCTTTGTGCCAGGTAGGCAAATTTCTGATAATGTGCTAGTTGCACATGAAATCATTCATACTATGCGAGTCCAAAGGGGAAACGAGTTCCTAATGGGTATAAAAATCGATAAGTCAAAGGCTTTCGATAGAGACGAGTTGAAATTTTTGCTAGATGTCTTGAAATTTTTTGGGTTTAGCGAGGAGTGGTGTCAGTTTGTGAAACAATGTATAAGCATTGTTTCCTCTTCAGTCTTAGTTAATGGTGTCCCCGGGAATCAATTTGTCCTGTCTAGAGGCCTTAGGCAAGGAGATCCTTTATCTCCTTACCTTTTCATATTGTGTATGGAAGTTTTATCACGGGCTATTTCCAATGCGGAGGAGTTTGACCTCATTCATGGGATAAAGGTAGGGGTCAATGCCCCTCCAATATCCCATCTTTTGTTTGTTGACGACCTTTTGGTGTTTTCTTCAGATACTAGTACAGAAGGTGAGAACATTTTGAAAATCTTCACTGACTTTATCAATGCTTCAGGTCAGTTGATAAACTTTGAGAAGTCGGGCATCTTTTTTAGCACCAACTCTCACCAGAACACCATAGATACCGTTAGGAACATATTGGGAGTTAGTAGAATTTCGTTGAATGATAAGTATTTAGGGTCGCCTCTTTTCACACATACTTCGAAAGTAATTTCCTTTCAAAGTGTTATTGATAGAGTTGAGAGAAAGCTCCAAATTTGGAAACCTAAGAATCTGCCATGTGTTGTTAAATCTACTCTAATTCATACTTCTACTACAACTGTTCCTATGTATTAAATGCATTGCTTTAGAATTCCAGTTAAAGTTTCTAACAAGATTGAAAACATACATCGATATTTTTTTGGGGGAAAAGATGTCTCTGTTACTAGAAGAATCTATCCAAAAGCTTGGGGTAAAGTTTGCATCCTAAAGGAGTTAGGGGGAAAGGGATTCCTCAATCTTCGGAGTTTCAACAGTGCAATGCTAGCAAAGATCACTTGGAGACTTGTACAGGATCCAAATGCTATGCTAGCTCAGGTAATGAAGAACAAGTATTGTCTTGACCATAGTCCCCTTTACAACAAGATAGTGTGTCCTGCAACTGCTTCTTGGGGTTGGAAAAATATCAACAGAGAAATTCCCAAAATCATGTACAACTGTACTTAGGTGGTGGAAAATGGTAAGAAAATACGAATCTGGGAGGATTGGTGGTGAATTGAGATAGCAGGCAGTCTTAAGCCTTTGAATGAACAAAACATAAGTGTTACTTATGTTGCTGAATTAATGGAGTGCACTGGGGATAGATGGAAATGAAATACAAATGTGTTGAAAGCTTGCTTTCGAAGGGAGGTGGTGGAAATAATCAGTAAGATCAAAATTTCAGAGGGAGAAGAGCATAAACTAGTGTGGAATCTAGAACCAAATGGGAAGTTTAGCATTAAGCCCCCCTATAATCAGATTGTAACAAATGATCAGCTGGAGCGGCACAACGAAAGAAATCTTTGGGGAAAGGTGTGGAATCTCAACACTATATACCGAGGATTAAAACTTTCCTTTGGAAATGTGTTCATGCTATCCTACCACTCAATGAAAGGATTGCGAGAATTCTACCTTACATAAACAAGTTGTGTCCTATGTGTGGACAGCAGGAAGAATCTCTTAACCATATCTTTATGGAATGTGATTTCACTTTATGTTTATTTTCTAGTATTGGCTTTAATCCTGATTTTGTTTTGAATAATCAGGTATAGTTTCTTGGATGGTTTACCAACTGGTTTACAAGAACCGACATTAGGGACAAAGGAATTTTAAACTGGCCAGAAACTATGGCAACAATTATGTGGGCTATTTGGAAAACTAGATGTGATTTAGTGTTTAGGAAAATCAGACCAAATGTAGATGTCACTAAATATAGTATTACTACCTTAGTGAAGGATAATGCTAGAAGTAGATGGTATTTAGAGAAAATGGATGAGATAGACATCTCCAAGTCGGATTATATGTTATACCCAACCATTCTGTCTATGAAAATAAATGTTGCTGTTAAAATGGATACTAGTACAAATATTTCAGGCATAGCTCTAACTTGCTCTGACCATACAGGTGCTTACTCAGGAGCCAAGTGCATATATATCGCAGGAACCAGTAAAGAGGAGTTAGAGGAAAGAGCAGCTTCAACGACAATCAAGTGGATTCGCGACTTAAAGCTTCAGATGGTACACATTGAAGGCGATAACTTGAAAGTCCTTGAAGCAGCTAGGAAAGCAATTACCAAGCTAACAAAAAGCTCCAAAAAATGACAGGATGGTACCTCCTTGAATTTTTTCTTATGTATGAAAGGAATTAAAACACTTAACTTAATTCCGGTTTATGAAAACTTTACTTTTGGAAATCTAGCGGCCGTCAGTACTAGGGAAGGTTTAACAAACTGTTGGAATGATGATTCTTTTTTGTATTACATGAATCATCTACCAGTGGCACTCGGTAGCCAATACTCAATTATGTAAACTTCGGGGTTTCCCCGCTTTCATATTTACAAAAAAAAAAAAAAAAAAAAAAAAAACTATTCTCTTATTCTAGAATGTGTCTTTCCATTCTAGTTACATTTGTACTATTCTAAAGCATATGTGAAAATATTTTAATCAATCGAACAATGGATACATTTATATGAAAAGAAGTGATAAATAAGTTATTCTAGGGACTTCGATACCCCTCTAATCAAGAAGACGTCTTCTAAAGATGCTGCAAGGAAACAACCATCGAAAAAGTAATACAAAAGAATAATTGATTCAGCAATATAGGTTTTGTGTTTCCGTGACAGTGTGTGGACAATTCACGGAGAATTATGACAATGAATGGCAGAGGAAAAATGTTGCACGTAGTCAACCTTCATCCGAGACTCATCAGTTTTTATTCCACTTGATGTCCCACCCATTGATGCCTCCCAACCAATGAGACACCGGGAAAATGCTCCACCGGAGCTACTTTAGAAACTCGTTTTAGAAATTGGCAAGAGCTTTCACATGCTTTTTAGGAAATGTTAACAAAAATATAAACTAAAATCTCGCGATGACACTCAAGTCTAGGCCGCTGCTACGATAATCAATTTCGACAACTAACCCAAAGACAACCATGGAAATACACATTGGATGGATGACAACAGACAATAAACAAAGATAAGATCAAAACAGAAAACTTATATATTCCCTATGTCCCGTTTTAGACGAAGGTTTTAGGTTTTTTTTAAGTCCCATATTACTTGAAGGTTTTCCTATTTTTCCCAATAATTTTCTGATTTAACTATGCTTTGGAATTATATACAAATATAAAATATTGTATAAGTTCAATTTCCTAAAATGAAATTCTTAAACAATTTACTAGATTCCAAATTAACACAAGAATCTAGGAATTAAAAATTAAAGACATCAATACTTTTGGAACTTTTAATGTGGCTAGATTTGGAAAAAATTTAATCTTTTTTTTTTTTTCTTAATCTGTGTGAAAACACCTTTACCTTCATCTAAACTGGGACGGGGGGAGTATCTCACAGTCAAGTGCCAACTGCCAACAACCCCATCTTCTTCCTTAAAGGCCTTGACAAAATAAGCTCTCACATTGAACGGTGATGAAACCCTCGCTTTCTATTGGCTGAAAAAGGCCTTTTCTAATGTAGAAGATATGGTGAGGACACTTGGCATAACACTATTGATTGAAATATTCAAAATTAGATTACACTTCGTTTACATCAAATACTTAACTGTTTGTTAGTAAGGCAAACCTTTACGATTTTTCTCAAACTCATCGAATCAAAGCGTCGAACATCAAAGATTTAAAATCCCTAGATTTTCTGAAATTGTAAGACTAGTTGATCCGCAAAGCACCTAAACATCAAAATCCTAAAAAAAATCTTCCTTATCATATTATGGTGATGCACTAAATAATCCTTAATTTATAAAGTTACTAGGTCTCAACCCGTGCCGTAACGGCACGGGCAAGGATATGTGTTTCAAATGTATCCATCGATTCATACATGTCGTAATTGTCTGAGAAGAATCAAACTGATTGATCCAGGTCTAAAGGTTTTGAGGAGTTGGTTAATAAACATGTCCTTATCCTCGAATCTTTTAATATTGTGTATGTAAGTCATACAACCCTTTGGGACAAACATAGTTAATCGTTAGAGCAAATCCTATGAGCAGTAGAACATTACTTCGTTCACTACTTCAAAAAAATATCATCAAAGGTCATTCACCGAACTTGTAACAAAACTAAAAACACCTAAAATTACTTTAAAATCAATTAGATTAATCTTGCAAAATCTGTTAGCATTAGAATTTAATTTTTCTCTTTGATATAAATTGTTGGGTTCCCAATTTACATAGATTTGTGTTTATTCATTTTTTTTCAAATTTATAATAATATTTAATTCTTGATCAATTTCTTTTCTTGTCTCTTTACCTATTATCAAGAACTATTTCTCAAGCATGCATAATTACACGAAGTTGGGGAGAAATGACAAAAACAGAAATCATGACAAAAAAGGGAAATAAAGAGAGATGTCAGAAACTGAATCGATTACAATTAATTCACGCGTAGCCTTGCATAATCCCATGAAGTAGGGGAGAAATAATGACAGAAACAGAAACCATGACAAAAAAGGGGAATAAAGAGAGATGTGAGAAACTGAACCGATTACAATTAATTCGCGTGTATGTGTTGTCAATTTTTTATTGGTTTCATTTTTCTTCCTGCCCCCTACCCGGCAAATCTTAAAATCATAACATCTTTTTTTTTTGGAAAAATCTGGCCTTTAAAAATTGTTTTAATTTTTAAAAATAATAATAAAAGTAATTTGAAAACTAAAATCAAATTAAAACAAAACAAAGAAAAATTAACCATGGGTGACTAAATAATTTACCTATCTTAGGAAACCTTTTCTCACCCTACTACCACTACTTCTTCCACCACCACATTATCGTCACCACTCCACCAGTCTCATCAATACCCACCACCATTATCCCCACCGCCGATCCACCATCACCACCCACCATAACAACCACCATTAGTGCTTAATTTACCTATCTTAGTTCTCCTTTTCTCACCCTACTACGTACCACTACTTCTTCCACCACCACATTATCGTCACCACTCCACCAATCTCACCAATACCTACCACCATTATCCCCACCATTGCCCACCATCACAACCACCATTAATGCTTACTGATATGGTTAATATCTAATAAATTTATTATGTATCAACAAAAATATATTCATTTGATTAATTAAAGAAACATTTATTATGAAATATCAATTGAACATTTATTATTAAATTTTAATTAAACGTGATCATTTATAGCGGTAGATTTATGTTCTGCAAGTATAAATTTGATCGTTCTTTATCTATCCTAACTTGTCCAAACTTTGTTTTGTATTCTGGAAATGTAATCAATTTTATTTTAATACTAAAAACTGTGATTTATTCGATCGGGTACTATAAATAGCTGGGATCCCATTTGGGTGATCCAGCGGTCATGATCATATTGCCTTATATGATTTAGTATCCTCCTCAAAATATTTGTGTTTTGTCCTTACCAGTTGTGCTAAAAACAACCAACTACATCTATCACAATAAAATGTTGCCCATTTTGTAAAGACACAAAACTATTATTGTCCACTACTATTCACTAACATCCACCACCGTACGTAAAAACCAGCCACGCCCACTGTTTTTTCGACCACCAGTAATGTTACCACCTCCACCACTCACAAATACCCGCCACTGTTTCCACCACCCACTGCTTCTTTCACTACCACCATTAAAAATTATTAATATAATTTTTAACCGGGGTCACTGTAGTACAGTGGTAAAGTCATTGGGTGATGATACCAGTTACCTGAGTTCGAAACTCGCCATCACCAAATTCTTTACCGATCAATATATATGTAGTTTTTAATAAAAATATGTATTTATTAGATTCATTAAATGAACATTTATCTTGAAAAATTAATTAATTATTCATCATGAGCAATTAATAGGACACTAATTAATTAAATATTTATAATGGTTAGTTGAAAAAACCAGGGCCGTAGATTTATCCCTCCTAGACAAATCTCGGCCGCTCTTTATCTAGCCTAACTTAGCTAAGTTTTGTTTTGTATTCTAGAAACATCAATTCTACCAAACTAAAGATACACAGTGAAGAAAAATAAAAAAGAAATGATTAACGTTGATATGTTGCTCGGATCCAACTTGCCAGGAAACTTGATAATTCACCTCTTTATCGTCGGACGTTTCGCAATTGTCACAAACCCAACTGTTACAATACCGGTGGGGAGTACTTACACCCTTGGTCTGACCATTCTTATATATGTAAAAGCCATCCGAGGCCTTATGTCTAATCTGGGACAGAAGTATTAGGATAATAATTAAGCCATAGCCTAATAATTTTTAGGACAGATTTGTGCATAACTATATATTAGAACTTACTTGACGTACGTCTAAAAGGAAAAACAAATATTCCAGTTGTATAGTTCAAATCTACCAAATATTCCATTTGGTATAAACTTCTATAATTCAATTGATCGTAGTTCGTAGGCAATATGTTGTTGTCGATCTTCAATTAGTCGAAGGACCGATATTCAATTAGTCGAAGGAAACTTAACTCATCGTACGTGTTCAATTCAATTCGGAAGTCGGGTACCTACCATATTATAATTTTTTTTCTCCAAATTAATACATAAAGGGAAAGCAAGAAAAACATATATATTTCACATATATTTTCTGCGAAAATAAAGGAAAAAATAAATAAAATTCGACATATTTTCAGGCTTTTGTCCACCTATTTAATGTATTCACCCCACCACACCAAATCAAAATGCATTGCCACGGGGCGGGGCAAAGCCCCGCGCACACCAAATCAAAATGTATCGTCACGGGGAGGGGCGAAGCCCCGCGCACACCAAGTTAAAAGAAAAAAATGCCCAGTACGTAGCACGGGCACAAATCTAGTCTTACTTTATAAGTAGGTCCGGTTTGGTTATGCAGACAAACCACAGAGTTGCCAGAGTCGTGAGATCATCACAGTGACTCGATGGCTAAGTACAGTATACCTGTTATCGACGTAGAAGTCCTACTTTCTAGAGAATCAGTATTGGCAGATTCTGAATTAGAGAAACTTCATTCTGCTTGCCAAGACTGGGGCTTCTTTCAGGTACTGGCTTTTGAGTTCCAGCAACATATATATGCATGATTTTATTAATTGATTACGTATTTTTTTGCTTTGTCTCTAGGTGGTTAACCATGGAGTTAGCTCTCTACTGATTGAGAAGTTAAAGTCGGAAATACACAACTTTTTTCACCTTCCATTTGAGGAGAAAAGGAAGCTGCAGCAAGAACCAGGACATGTGGATGGATTTCGGCAACACCTTGCGGTTTCAGATGACCAGAAAACTGATTGGTCGGACTTTTTTTTCATAACAGCTCAACCAACTCACCTAAGAAATCCTCAATTCTTTGCCAGGATACCATTTCCACTAAGGTCCCGTTATAGTCTCACTTTTGCATTTTGGCATACTCGTGTCAAGTTTGAGGAAGGTATATACTTCTCCATTAATCTTGAGTTGTCTTTGTGCAGAAAGGCGTTGGAAGCGTACTCCTCGGGGTTGAAAACCCTGACCATGATTCTACTAGGGAAAATGGCTAAAGCTCTAAAGATGGATGCTGATGAGATGGAAGAGTTATTCACTGATTGTTTGCAAAGAATGAAAATGAATTATTATCCTCCTTGTCCTAAGCCACAGCAGGTCTTAGGTTTATTACCACATACAGATGCGGGTGCTTTGTCGATTGTCCTTCAGATCAATGAAACTGAAGGCCTTCAGATTCGTAAAGATGGAAAATGGGTTCCTGTGAAACCCATCCCTGGTGCACTTTTAGTCAATATCGGAGACATGATTGAGGTAACACAACACAATATTGTGGCAGGCAAAAATATCCCCCTTGGCATTGTGTTAAGTTTACTGCTTTCAAGTTAGATATCCGAAAGAGCTAATATAACAGTGGTACTGGTTTGACAGATTCTGAGCAATGGTGCCTATCGAAGTATGGAGCACAGGGTAATTATAAATCCAACAATGGAGAGGCTTTCTATTGCCACATTTCATTCAATGAATCCAGATGCAGAATTTGGCCCTGCACTTAGCTTGATCGATCCAACACACCAACCAGCACTATTCCGAAGAGAAACTGTGGAGAATTACTTTCGGAACTTATTTGCTCCGAAACTTAATGGGAAGACCAGTAACCTGGATTTCATGAAGATCGAAAACGGGCGAGGCGATCAGTCCAGTTGATTGTTATCATATGATATTGGTGTTATAATGTTTAATCCGTGAATAAAAATTTCTAGAAATGTGCATATGCATGCATGTACATCTATTTTCCCTTTTAAATTTCAAGCTCGCTAGCTTCTATCATAAATAAGAGAAATAAGTTGATAAAACATTATAATTATCAATATATGTTCGAGTCGCTGACCTACGTACAGTTGAACCCCGAAAGATTTGTAAAAACGAACTTCCAAACCTTGTCTTTCTCCGAGCAATGTCCAGTTGGCTCTTGCACATGCTTCATCTGTTCACCAGCGTCAGCGTTCTTCCTCTCTCTGTGACTTGTCTTGTGTAAGTATCAAATTATGGTGTACCAACCAAGTAAAAAAAACTCGCTTCAGGTCATACTTTACCACACCATTCTTGCCACCATACATTTTTTTAAACAGAGAATGTGGACCAGATAACCGTTGAGGTTAAATTTCATGTATTGCCGACAATGAAACGCATGGCAACTAACCAAGATCAAGTCATTGCTAGTTTGTAGTCCTTAAATCTTTGGCTTGTTTTCAGGGTTTTCTGCTAAATATCCATCTACTCTGGAATTCGTTTCTGTGTGCCGTTAATTTGGTTCTTCTGTTCTTTTTGCTTTCCTCTCATGCTCACACGAATGAGCATGCACAACACATGCATGGGTGTTCACATGCGCCATCATTATACACCAACAAACATATTTTTGCGAATTGAATCGTATACTAAATTAGTTGGTCTACCTAGATTACCTTTACCTTACTCATTACTCAGTTCCGATGGCCTTAAAACACTTGAAATCGGGTCGCTCATCAGAAACAAATCGTTAAATTCAATATAAATATTTTGCTAAACCAAACTGCGGATGGACGACTCTAATTAACCAAATATATATATATATAGTTTGCCCTTGCCAAACATCATACTTACTAGTATTTTTAGTACAGTGCGCGCATTGTCTTGTCCTGTTTTAGATCATCCCAAGTTGCAAATAATGTTCTAAATAGAGTCTTTGAATACGTATCTTACTAGTTGTAGCACTATGTGTGATCAAGACAATGCATGTGCGACGTTGTCACGTCGATACCGCATCTTGGACCACAAATTGGCACCGTCCATGCATACATTTTGTAGACTTTTATTTCTGTTATTAAAAACCACCATAATGGCGGTGGTTTGAAATTAGAATGTCGAAGTCATCTCCCCATACGAATGCCACAGAATTCCACACACATTGCACACTAGTTAACTCAAATGTAACGAGAAGTGAACTTGTAAAGCATACATTGAACACAACAAAATTTATAACTCCTGCAAAACAAACCTGTTTTCAAGGTTAGTTAGGCCCAGGCTCCTCCTCCTATTGTAGGTTGTTGCAACTGCATGGTTGTTCTCATCTTCTGTCTAACAAAAGGAGCATTTACCCCTTCCAAGAAAGTTAACGCCATTAAAAAGTCCCCTGTTGATGGTCAAGCTCTATGTAGCAGTATCGATCCTTACTCGGCATGGTGGTTCCTCTTGGACAACATTCAAATTAACACTAGATTTAACGCGATTGGTTTTCGTAAAAGACACTTGTTGGTTCTTAACATACATGCCACAAACTCACCCTTTGTGTGCGTAATCTCTAAAGTCCTTGAACATTTTTACCATAAAATTTCACCTCTTTGATCCACACAGATCTCCATTCCCAACTTGCCTGAAATGAGAGTTAAACGTGCAAAAATAATACTAGTCCCTTACAGCGAAGGTGGTGTATGTGATGTGATGTTAGACCCTGTGTCGGTTAACCAATTTGTTTCCGTGCTACAATATTAGCCATGTATTTTGGGTGTTGGCATTAAAGTCGAGAACCCGAAATGAATCCGAATCCTTTCATATTTGAACACTATTTAACATAATGATCCTTCACCTTTTAATCACAACAATTTCTTTTCTTGGGGAACTCTTTCTATCAGAGCATTTTCTGTGTAAGTAATTGATCACATCATCTTTCTTGTCATTCTCTCGGATTCCAACTTATCATCTTATCCCTGAGCTTGTTTATTGCAATGACTTAAATTAGTCATGTAAAAACTACTTGTTGTCTATATAATCATAAATATAGGTTTTTTGTTTTCGTGACAGTGTTTGGAAAAATTCAAGGAGAATGACGATGATGAATAATGCTGGAGAAAAGATGCTGCACATAGTTATGTATCCTTGGTTTGCAATGGGTCATCTAACAGCTTTCCTTCACACTTCCAACAAACTTGCAGCAAAAGGACATCGAGTTTCTATCTTAATACCCACCAAAACACAATCCAAACTCAACTCGTTCAACCTTCATCCGGCACTCATCAGTTTCATTCCACTAGATGTCCCACCCGTTGATGGCCTCCCATCTGATGCAGAAACCACTGCGGACGTCCCTTTCCCCTTACATACTCACCTCATGACAGCCATGGATCGTACTGAGGCCACCATTGAAACTATCTTACTTGACCTTAAACCCGACTTAATCTTCTTTGATTTTACTCACTGGATCCCAGCCCTGGCTCGTCGGCTTGGTATTAAGTCTATCCATTACTGCACCATCAGTCCAGCTAGTATAGCTTACACAATGTCCCCAGAACGAGACCGGGGATTAAAACTGAACCTGGAATACCCGCCTCCAGGCTTCCCACCCTCGGCAGTGAAGCTCCGATCATACGAAGTTCCGGCAATTGCCTCCTTTGAGAAGAATGAATTTGGTAGTGGTGTCTCGTTCCACGATCGAATGATGGCATCATTAACCAATTGTGACGTCATGGCTTTCAAGGCTTGTAAGGAGATGGAAGGACCCTTCTGTGACTATCTGGAGAGACAATTCAGAAAACCCGTTCTACTCTCTGGACCTGTAATTCCTGAGACACCCACTTCCACTTTAGATGAGAAGTGGGACAAGTGGCTAAGTGGATTCAAGAAAGGATCAGTTGTCTACTGTGCATTTGGAAGTCAATCTAACTTGAATAAACATCAGTTCCTGGAACTGGTTTTGGCTCTGGAACGTACTGGCTTACCATTTTTAGCTGCACTGAAACCACCGACAGGATATAATTCGGTCGAGGAAGTGCTTCCAGAAGAATTTATAGACAGAGTGAAAGGGAGAGGAATTGTGGAGGGGGGATGGGTTCAGCAGCAACTGATACTGAGTCACCCTTCCATCGGGTGTTTTGTGACCCATTGTGGATCAGGCTCGACAACAGAGGCATTAGTACAAGACTGTCATATAGTATTATTACCAGAGTTTGGTGACCAGATAGTGAATGCGAGGTTGATGGCAGGGGATTTAAAAGTTGGAGTTGAGGTTGAGAGAAGAGATGAAGATGGTTGGTTTACCAAAGAAAGTATATGCAATGCTGTGAAGTTGGTGATGGATGAAAACAGCGAAGTTGCTAACGAAGTGAGACTCAACCATGCTAAATGGAAAGAGTTTTTGCTACAAGATAATCTTGAATCCTTTTACAATGACGAATTCATCACCAAGCTTCAAGATCTGCTAGAGTGACTGAGCGAATACTCATAAGTCGCAACACATGATTATTGCTCATTACCAGTTAGTGCTCAACAATCTTATCAGCAACATATGGTTCCTAATGCTGCTTATGCTGTTCCAGTTTTGGATGCTCCGCAAAGAAATGTTAGATCTGGTGGGATTCTTGGGTTTGTTATTAGTTTCGGCACTCATTTTGTCCGCTGTCTTTGCCCTTATTTTTGTTTTCGAGAGCTCAAATGTTAATTTGATAGACTGCAATACGAATTTTAATGAAAGAAGTTCACATCCTATTACGATTTATTTCAAAGGCTTACGGGAACCTAATTAAGACACCACTTTGAGAGTACAATACAGACTACAGATAACAAATCTCATTTTCAATCTTTACCATTTGTTCCTACTGTATAATTCACAAACACTTGCGATAAAAGAAAGAGTGCATGTTCAATGTCGGTCTTCACAAACTATTTCTGCCAGAGTGTTGAAATTCTTGGTAGAACTCCCATTTGGACCAACAGCATGTTTTGCAAAACCTCTGAGGGCGCCAACCTTCTCTCTGAATTTCTCCTCAGAGAAGATCATATCTAAACATTCCAACGTTCCATCCTTAGTGAACACTCCATTTTTAATCCTAGTCCCTATCCCCCAAACATCTGATACCATACGACAGTTAATTCTCTGATCACCAAAAAATGGACGGCATATCATTGGTACACTAGCCGTTATGCTTTCCATCACTGAATTCCATCCACAGTGTGTCACAAAAACACCAACTGCATGGTGCCCAAGTACACGTTGTTGCGGCGTCCAGGCGACGATGAATCCCCTCTTACTAGTCCTCTCAAGGAATCCATTAGGCAATTGACCTACCAAATGGTCTTTCAATGACCATAAAAATGGTACACCACTTTCTTCCAACCCTTCTGCTAAGGCAGCAAGTTCATGTGGCGGTGGTGTTGTCACTGTACCAAAACTAATATAAGCTACTGAAGTTGGGTTTTGCTTGTCTAACCATGTAAGACAGCCATTGGGCTCATCATGAATATGAGATGAATTTTTAGAAGTTAGTGTAAATGGACCTAATGTCAGACACTTCTGAAACTTGCATTTGAAATCTTCGATAATCGGCAAGTCTAGTTCCGCAAAGGAATTCATGGTAACCGCAGCAGCACGCGGCAATGCTAGTCCCATTTTATGCAACATAATTGAGAATTCTGATTCCAAGCCTCCAAAAACAATACCTTCTGGCAAGTCTCTGATTCTTACAAGTGATAACCCTGGAATGAAGTTAACAAGTTCCTCTTCGCGTCCTTCAATACCTGTAAAACATTTTAATGTTATATAGTTGGATACTGATACCTTCAACTTGATTTTCTGCTACATAATTTGTGGATCGAAATGAATTTACATTGATGTAAAATCTTAAATGAAAAGATAAATTTCCAAAGGAGATATAGAATTACCATGAACTTTTACCAACAGTATAAAATATAACATTTAGCTGGTCCTACATACAGTACTGGCTGACTGGGATTAAACTCCTGACCACTTTAATATAGAAAGTCAAAAACAACAAAACAAAACAAACAAAAAAACTATACTTGCACTTTTATCATGAAGGCTCATTAAAGCTAAAACAAGTTGGTAGATGCTTGAATGTCACATGAATTTGCAATATAAACCCTTTTGCACCCATTGAGGAAAAGTCTTAAAAGTTCTTTCCGGACATAATTTTAAGTTGGCCGTGTAATTTGGCCGTGAAATTTATGTGTGGAGAACCCAACAATACAACTGAATTAACAAAATTTAGAAACAACAAAGGAAGGGGCGGAAAAGTTACCATTAGGTCCAAGAGTAATGGATTGACGGATAAGATCAGTATAAAAATGAGTGGATAAAGAACAAGGACCAGCAGTCCAGAACGAAATCAAAGGAACACCCAATTCATCAGCCATATCACTCCCAAAATACATGAATGAATCACATATGAAACACTTAATCATCTTCATCTCATCACCATACACTGAATGAATCCCATTTTTATAATTCTCAACCATAGATTTCACAAAGAAAATCATCTCAGCCTTGTGAGGTCCTGTGAAATCTTTTGGTACCCCATCATCAACATCATATGACTTGATATTACTTGGTATGTTATCTAATGATGTTCCAAAAACTGATTGATTAGATTTTGATGTTGAGAAGAATGAAAACGTTAGTGTTGGTGCTTTTATTGCTAATCTACGTACTAGATTGAATAATGGCATTGCATGTGTTCCGTATGGAAATGCCATTACTACTACATGCTCTGGCTTTTTTGATGCCATTTTTTACTGAGAAAGAAAGAGTTGGAACTATTATCTGGACAGTGAGTGTGATGAGGAGAATTTATATGCAGCGGGGAATTAGGTGGAGGAATGGGGGTTAAAAGGTGGTGGTTAGAGTGAGATTTTTTTCTTTGTAACCACCACTACCAGCTGGTAGGATGATTGAGATGGTAAAATTGATGAGTGATGTGTCTGCTGAGTGAACCGCATATTAATGTATGATGACGACGAGACTACTGAGGTTAGGTGGGAAAGGTGCGTCATGACTCACATGCGATCGCTTTTAGTACATCCGCATGTCCTTCCTGGTTGACGCCTTTTTTCTTTCTTCCGGAACAAAATAGAGCTACACCATGGGTGCTTCCATGATTAGCAGTATTTAATTTGTCATGAGCTCTAATTAAAGAAAAAATTGATCGAAATGATGATTTATTAAGAGGAACGAATTACATAAGTTCTACCGATTCACCGAATATTGAGAAAGAAGCAAAAGTAAAATTAGATCAAAAATGGCCGTCTAATTGTTTTTTTATTTTTTTAAGAACACAAAGATAACTGCTGGGACAGATACTCAATAACAGAGTTTGAGTCTGCATAACTAAGAGTCTGAGACTAGTTTCATGCAGAATCATAGAATTTCCATGCAGAATATTAGCATGACCATTGATGTCTATATACCGTAAATTTTGAAATAAGTACATCAAATTTAAAATATTTCCAATTATAGTTTCCCAGAGTATTGTTGTTGGCAACTTACTGCTGTAGAGTTTTGGTTCCGTTGAAATTTGACTAGATTACCTAGCACACAAGTAATTTCTTCGACATTTCCATCATTTATTTGATGGAATTCCAGGTTGAATCTACCTTGGACTTCCTTTCGGTAGACTTCCTTTATTTCCTCCAGAGTTGCATCATCCTCAGCATAAGAATCTATGTTAGCTCTCTGTAACTCTTTGCCCAGCTGACTGCTAAATCAACTTCCCTTCTTGCTCGTTTTCTGCCACAGTCATAATCTGTAAAGCTCATTGTTCCAACACAGCTTCATGAGAAAGACATCGCAATAAAGGCAAAGTTTATACAAGGAATAGGATTATCATCTCTTTCCATAACTGAAATAAAGACCCTGGAGCTTATGCTAATGGTTACGCCAAATTTCTCCTTATGATGTGTGGTAATCCTTTCCCTAGTGCCTTGATTGTTCCTTTGATAGTAGAGATTGTGGATTATTGATTAGTCTTGAGTGTTAAAGGACACCATTATGTGCTTATAAGTTCAAAGGCTAGGAAGTCACTGTGGACCATCATTGTGCATGGTTCCAGAACCCTGGACCATAGTGTATATTCTTCTGTATAATTTCAAGACGAAACTTCTCACATGCCTACATGAATTCCTAATAAGAATTTCATCTAAATTGAGAAAGTGTTTGCTTGAGTTCAAAGCTACCCTAAAGTCTATAAATAGAGGGACTCATTCAACATAACTTCTTAATCCCCGACACTTTTGTGTCCTAGTTGCTTGCTAGAGTCGTCCTTTATTAACCTAGGTTTCTGTAGTGATTCATTCCTATTTTAGTCAAGGGATGACCTGTTGACATTGGTTAGCCGGGTGCCTAGTGCCTTTAGTATTTCAGTTGTAGTCGTGTGTTTTATACGTGTGTTGAGCACGTTATTTCTGTAGCTTTGCTGTTAAAAGGACAGACTCTTGTATTATCTTTTTCATGAATAATAGAATCTTATCTTCTCTCTTCTTCTTCTTCTCGAATTCTAGATCTAGAAGAGTTGTTCTTGAGACCCTTTGTAGTGTAGATCACTACAATTGGTATCAGAGCACTCGATCTTGAGTGACCTATGAAACAATGGTGAATCAGAAAGACCTTGATGATATTCACAAGAAGTTCAACACCTTACTGAAGAGTCATGAAGATTTGTCTAAGAAGGTGGATGATAATCAGAATAAGATCTCAACCGAAGTAACTAGCTCCGTAACAAATTCTCTCACTAGTCTGTTGACGAACGAGCTGAAGTCATTAGAGGAGCGTATAATCAGAAGACAAGATCCACAAGCTGGATTTCTGGATACTCCTAATAATCAGCACTCAACATGTAACCACTCTGTAGGAAATCCTAATAACTTGTTCTTTTCTCAGTATTCTGGGCATCATAAACCTAAAGTAGAATTTCCAAGGTTCGATGGTAAAAATCCTAGATCTTGGTTGAGAAAGTGTAAAAAGTTTTTTCAGTTACACTCCATGGATGATGAGCAGAAGGTTGTTATGGCTTCTCTATATTTAGATAATAAAGCAGATGTATGGTACCAAGACTATCAAGAGGGTAAGGAAGTTATTGTCTGGGAAATGTTTTGTAGAGATATTACTGCAAGGTTTCAAGAACTGGGTCATGAAGATGTAGTTTGCGAGTTTAATAAACTCAGTCAGAAAGGGACAGTGTTATAGTACCAAGAGATGTTTGAAGAGCTCAAGGCACTCATGCTTGCCAAGAACAAGTACCTTACTGAGGACTATTTCACATCGAGCTTCATCAGTGGGATAAAGGAGGAGATACGGATCGCAGTGCAGATGTTTTCACCTACAGCTTGTACCAAACCATTCATCTGGCTAAGATGCAGGAGGCATTACTTGAAAACACTAACAGGAAGGCAAGTTAGCCCACAAATTACCCCCACTGGTAATTCCCGACCCTAGCAGCAAAGTTTATGTTACTACACCTAAATCAAACTCTCCCTCCCCCAGACATAGTGCAGTTACAAGCCCAAAGTTCCCACCCATCAAGAAGCTGGCCTATGCATAAAAGAGGACTAGAAGGGAAAAAGGACTCTGTTACAACTGCGATGAAGTGTTCCAGCGTGGTCACAGGTGCTTTAAACAACAGTTGTTTATGATGGTTGCTGAAGACGAAGAGCCAATAACCTCTGAAGAGGAATCACTAGGAGACTCACCATTGATTCGGGAGATAGAAGAGGATGTGGAGATATCACTTCATGCTCTAGTAGGTAACATCTCACACAACACCATTAAGATTCAAGGAGTTACCAAGAGTAAAAGATCCATCACCATCCTAATTGATAGTGGAAGTACTCACAGCTTCCTAGACCCTGATGTGGCTAATTGGAGTGGTTGTTTTGTGGAAGCTAATACTGATTTTCCTGTGGCTATAGATGATGGCAATAAGCTGGTGAGTAATGCTAAATGTTCAGAATTCTCGTGGGCAATGCAAAGGCATAATTTCAAGTTTGATATGAGGATGTTAGCTCTAGGTGGTTGTGACATGGTTTTGGGGGTTGACTGGATGAAGGAAATTAGTCCAGTCAAATTTGATTTTAAAGATATGAAGATCTCATTCTCCAGAAATGGAAGGAAGGTGGAGTTACTGGGGTGTCCTGAAGGAGCTTCAGTGAGTATGATGTCTAGTACAGCCTGTGAAAGGTACTTTAAGAAGAATAAGCATGGAGTTATGGGCCACCTATTTTCCATCTCAGCTGCTACTACCCAAATTGAAATCCCACCCAGTATTCAACCTCTCATACAAACATTCAAATCCATTTTTAATGAACCCAACTCATTGCCACCCAAGAGGTCACATGATCATCACATACCCCTCAAGCCAATGGATAGTCCACCTAACCAGAGACCCTACAGGATACCCTATGTACAAAAGGAGGTGGTGGAGAAAATAATTCAGGAAATGCTTAAAACTGGAATCATCAGACCCAGCAATAGTCCCTTCTCTTCCCCTATATTGCTAGTTAAGAAGAAAGATGGGAGCTAGAGGTTCTGTGTAGACCACAGAAAGCTCAATGAGCTCACTGTTAAAGAAAAATACCCCATCCCCGTCATATAAGAGCTGTTAGATGAGCTTAAGGGAGCCGAAGTGTTTTCAAAGATAAACCTCAGGGCAGGGTATTATCAAATAAGGATAAGCATTGTAGATGTGCACAAGACTGCTTTTAAAACTCATAAAGGACATTATGAGTTCTTAGTCATGCCCTTTGGGTTAACCAATGCCCCAGCCAGTTTCCAAGCCCTAATGAATGATGTATTCAAGCCACACTTGAGGAAATTCATATTAGTCTTCGTTAATGACATACTAGTTTACAGCCCTGACATGCAAACACACATCAAGCATCTGGAAGATACCTTTAACCTCCTAGAGAAGCAATGTTTGTTTGCAAAGATGAGTATGTTCCTTTGGGCAGTCCCAGCTGGAGTACTTGGGTCATATAATTTCTGGAGAAGGGGTAGCTGCAGACCCAGAAAAGATTAAATGTATGCAACAATGGCCAACCCCAACTACTCTCAAGGACCTAAGGGGATTCCTTGGGCTAACATGGTATTACAAGAAGTTTGTACAGAACTATGGACTCATCAGTAAGCCCTTGACTGAGTTACTAAAGAAGAACAGATTCCAGTGGAACCAATCTGCATAAGAAGCATTTGAGCAACTCAAGAGAGAAGTCACTACAACACTAGTGCTCATACTTCCTGACTTCAACAAACCTTTTGAAGTTGCAACTTATGCTTGTGATGCTGGGGTAGGAGCAGTACTTATGCAAGAGAAGAGGCCCATTGCTTACTTTAGCAAAGGAATGGGGGCTAGGTTCCTTGCAATGTCTACATATGAGAAGGAATTAATGACAGTGGTCATGCTGTGACTAAGTGGAGGTCTTACTTGGCGGGCAACAAGTTTATCATATATACAGACCACCAAAGCATCAGATACTTCCTAGAACAAAGGATACATACACTCTTGCAACAAAAATGGCTATCCAAGATGCTAGGATACAACTATGAGCTGAGATATAAAAAAGGGGCAGACAACAAGGTTGCTGATGTATTATCTAGATTCCATCTGGAAGAAACAACTACTTGTCAAGGAATAACCCAACTTCAGCCATCTTGGCTTAATGAGGTGCAAGATAGTTACAAGGAATACCCATGGGCTCAAGAAATCATTCCTAAGATGGTAGTGAATCCTACTGCAGTACCAGACTATACATATACTGAAGGCATGCTAAGGTATAAGGGAAGGATTTACATTGGTCAAGATGGAAAGCTGAGGCAGAAGATCATTACTTCCACCCACTCATCTGCCATTGGAGGACACTCAGGGGTGCAAGCCAGCTACTACAAGGCTAAGCCATATTTTTATTGGTAAGGAATGAGACTGCACATTCACCAATTTGTGCAGGAAAGTGATGTATTCCAACAGCATAAAGGGACTTCAGCCTTACCAGCAGGACTACTATAACCGCTACCCATTCTTGATAGAGCATGGGAGCACATCACTATGGATTTCATCACGGGTTTACCCAAATCAGAAAGAAGGGAGGTCATCATGGTGGTGGTGGACTGATTCACTGAATATAGTCATTTCCTTCATCTCAGCCACCCCTACTCTGCTGGTTCTGTTGCTAAGGTATTCTTAGATTCCATTTTTAAGTTACATGGCATGCCCAAGACTATAATATCAGATAGGGACATCATATTTCTCAGTAACTTTTGGTAATCCTTATTCACCAAACTAGGGACTATACTACACATGAGTACTGCCTATCACCCACAAACTGATGGGAAGACTGAAAGGGTTAATGCATGTCTAGAGACATATCTAAGGTATATGACCAGTTTCAAGCCAGCCAAGTGGGTCACTTGGTTGCCACTAGCAGAATGGTGGTTCAATACTTGCTACCACAACATCTTGAAGTTAACCCCTTTTGAAGCTCTCTATGGGTATCCTCCTTCTCAGTTTGGGGTGAGTGCACCCTACTCAGGCATAAATGCTGCAACAGATGAGTATATTCAACACAGATAGCAGATGGATCATGTTCTGAAATGAGTATTAATGGAAGCTCAACACAGGGTCAAGCAACAAGCTGACAAGAAGAGGATAGAGAGGACCTTTGCAGTTGGTGATTGGGTGTACTTAAGACTACAACCTTATAGACAGTCCACAGTACAGCTAAGGAAGAACCTTAAGTTAACTGCCAAGTTTTTTGGTCCCTACAAGGTATTGGAAAGGGTAGGGCAGGTGGCTTATAAGCTTCAACTACTTCCTGGAGCTAAGATTCATCCTACATTACATGTTTCTCAACTAAATCCAAAACTTGGGGCAGGAATGCTTCCACAAATTACCTTGCCATGGCTGACCAAAGAAGGAGAGATGATGGTCAACCCCATCAGAGTATTGAAGTCCAGAGTTGTTATGAAGAATAAACAACAAGTAGCTCAGATTTTGGTACAATGGGAGAATATGACAACATCAGAGGCCACTTGGGAAGACAAGCAAGCTATAGCAAGACAGTTCCCAAAACTGATCCTTGAGGTCAAGAATCTGGAGGAGTGGTGGGTATTGTAGTGATTCCTTCCTATTTTAGTTAAGGGTTGACCTGTTGACAGTGGTTAGTCGGGTGCCTGGTGCCTTTAGTATTTCAGTTGTAGTCATGTGTTTTATACGTGTGTTGAGCACGTTATTTCTGTAGCTTTGCTGTTAAAAGGACAGACTCTTGCATTGTCTTTTTCATGAATAATAGAATCTTATCTTCTCTCTTTTCTCTTCTCTCTTCTTCTTCTCGAATTCTAGATCTAGAAGAGCTGTTCTTGAGACCCTTTGTAGTGTAGATCACTACAGTTTCCTATGAGAAATATAATTAGGTTACGACTTAAAGACTTTACTTAGGGATTCGTGAAGCCCGTCAGAGTATCTTTTACCTAATAGTTCATGTATCTGAATCTTGTTCTTATCGATCTTTGAGGTTTTCTTAATCTTGGATCAGGAACAAGAAACATAGAAATCACAAAGTTCTCTTCGCATCATACTTTGTGATTTCTCAAGATGGATATCTAACTCTTATTTGATTTGTATGGATTGTTATTGAGAGGTGGTTAGTAACCCAGGATTTTCAGCTAACTGAGCGTAAGTTTCCGGATTCGTGAAGGTTTTCTGGACTTTGTCTTTTGCAAACATATTTCCAAACCTAGATTGAAAAATCAAATATGCTTGTCTGTTAAAAGCGGATAGGTATCAAAAGTCTTCACTGAGGTTGAAGAAACTCTTAGGCTGTAAAGGACGTCAGCTAAGGAATCAAGTGCACAGAATCTTGCGAGGTTCAAGGGGCGTAAGGAACATGAGTGCAATTAAGTTTCTTGGAGGGAGAATTCGATCTCAAGTACATTCAAGTCTGAAGTATGATAGTAGGATAGTGTATGTAGCGGTTGAATATAGTGTGGTGTTCAAAACTGGACGAGATCCTAGGGTTTATCTGCAGGTACATCTTTTCCCGTTAACAAAATTTCTGTGTCTTGTGTTTTTGCTTTTCCGCATTACATTGTTTTATCTTTATAATAGGAATAACACAAGTAATACGTTGAATCAATCTAAAAAGTTTAAGTCCTTATTAATTGAGATCAAAAATAAGACATGTTCTTGCTAAATTCACATCTTAGAAGATAGATTGCAAGTTTCATACGTACTTGTTGGAATTCGAATCTTTTCTTAATTCTGACACGACTCGATTAATCTTGGATGTTGATTTCTGAAATCGTTCAAGAACTCTTCTACACAATCAGGTTCACAGACCCTTGGTCTAAACATATTGGTTGTGGAAGAGAAAGAGACAATTTTTATTTACATTCTTATTCAATGGTCTTTGCTCTGACCTATTTGTGGTTGTATTAGGTTTTGTCCGCACATGTTGCAGAATGAAACAGTTTGTGGTATACTCGGTACCTTCTCCTTTTGAGTAAGCATATTTCAAATTCATCCTTTTCATTTTAATGGTGGGATGAGAACTCTAAGTAGTCGAGGTGCTAAATTAGAGGTGTGAAAGGCTCCTAACTTTGTTGGCCTTATCATTTTTCCAGACACAGAACTAAAGCCACCAAGAACGTTCATAATATTTCTATAATCTCGGGTATCAAATTTACATAAATGAGTAAATTATCTGTAAAAAGCATATGGGTAATCAAAGGGTTAGTTTTGGGAATTTTCATCCCTGAAATTAGTTTTTTTTGACTCTACACTTTGGATCATTCTAGGAGAACATCCATACAAATTATAAAGAGGTAGGAAATAACATTTTTGACGCTACAAGGATAGAGATCAGTCTTTCCTCAAATGAGACAAAATCGCGGCTACGTCATTAATTGTTATGCGGATAGTAATATAACTCGTCGGAAATAATTGATATAATTTGTGCAAAACAAACAAGCAAAACCAAACAAAAATAAAATTCATCAAAGCTTAGTTGCGGACTAAGTCGCTTTCTTTAAGACAATTTGACGCCTCTGCCCTAATCGTGCAAGCAGTTTTTTAAATTACAGCATCCTTTCCGGGATAAAACAATAGATTTTTAATCTTTTGGTCTCTCATGCACTCCGAGAAATCGAGCAAAACTCTCTTAGTTCTTGCTAAGAATACTTCTTCTCTCATAATAGATTTTCTAATAACTTGTTTTTCTTCCTCTAGCAAAACTACGCAGCTAAAATGAAATCAATTGCTTCTAAGAAAAAATATTAATAAAACTTAATATTCCTTAAAATCCTCAACAATAAAAAATTACAAGCTCTCTATAAAAAGTGCATATAGCTCATCTTCAATCTTTTATCTTTTGTTCCTAGTGAATAATCTGCAAACTTTTACGCGATGAATGAAGCAAGCATATTCAATATCAGTCTTTACAGACTATCTCCGCCAAAGTGATGAAATTTTTGGTAGAACTCCCCTTTGGACCAACAGCATGTTTCGCAAGACCTCTGAGGGCCCCAACCTTCTCTCTCAATTTATCCTTAGAGAAGATCATATCTAAACATTTCATTGTTCCGGCCTTCGTGAACACTCCATCTTTAATCCTAGTCCCTATCCCCCAGACATCTGATACCATACGACAATTAATTCTCTGATCACCAAAAAAGGGACGACATATCATTGGTACACCAGCCGTTATGCTTTCCATCACTGAATTCCATCCACAATGTGTCACGAAAACGCCAACCGCGTTGTGCCCAAGTACTTGTTGTTGCGGCGTCCATGGAACAATGCATCCCCTTTTGCTAGTCCTTTCAAGGAATCCATTAGGTAATTGACTTACTGAATATTCTTTCAAAGACCATAAAAAGGGTACACCACTTTCTTCTAATCCTTCTGCTAACGCTGCAAGTTCACATGGTGGTGGTGTAGTCACTGTACCAAAACTAATATAAACTACTGAAGTTGGGGTTTGCTTGTCTAACCATGTAAGACATCCATTGGGATCATCATGAGCATGGGATGGATTCTGAGAAGTTAGTGTAAATGGACCTAATGTGAGACACTTCTGAAACTTGCATTTAAAATCTTCGAGAATTGGTAGGTCTAGTTCCGCAAAGGAATTCATGGTCACTGCAGTAGCCCGTGGCAATGTTGGTCCCATCTTATGCATCATAAGTGAGAATTCTGGATCCAAACATCCATAAAGCACACCTTCTTGCAAGTCTTTGATTCTTATTAGAGATAGCCCTGGAATGAAGTCAATGAGTTCTTCTTCGCGTCCGTCAATACCTGTCAAGTATCTCAATGTACATAATTATTAGATATAGATACTTATATGTCGATCAGTTTAGAATTTACCTGCTACATAATTTACCAACCAAAAATATATTCTTAAACTGATGTAAAATCTTAAATCAGCAAATTTTACCAAAAGAGAGTAAAAATCACATAAAACTTTTACCAATAATAAAAAAGGGAGCATATGGATTATGGAACATAAAGAGACAAGTTTTATTGCTCCTACTGGATTTTACTTTGACCTTTAAATGTGTCAAGTCAAGTAAACTTATAACCTACTACATAAAGGTTCATTGAAAGCCAAAATAATTATTTCAAAGACAAGACAGATATGTGATATGGCAATTCAAAATATCCCACCCGAATTTGATTAGCGTGAAATTTCTTTTAGGACATAATTTAAAGTTGGCTATGAAAACTATATTAATTAGATTTATTCAGTGGGTTAATTATTCCTGTAAAATACTAATGCAGCACAACATTAGAAACAAAATCTAGACAGAATTAACAACAACATAAATAAAAGAGCAGAATAATTACATACCATTAGGTCCAAGAGTAATGGACTGACGAATAAGATCTGTATAAAAATTAGTAGATAAAGAACAAGGACCAGCCGTCCAGAATGAAATCAACGGAACACCCAGTTCATCAGCCATATCACTTCCAAAATACAAGAATGAATCACATATGAAACACTTAGTCATCTTCATCTCATCACCATACACTGAATGAATCCCATTTCTATAATTCTGAACCATAGATTTCAGAAAGAAATTAATTTCAGCCTTGGGAGGTCCTGTAAAATCTTTTGGTACCCCATCATCAACGTCATATGGCTTAATATTACTTGGTACGTTATTATTTGATGATGTTCCAAAAACTGATTGATTGGACTTAGATGTTGAGAAGAATGAAAACGTTAGTGTTGGGGATTGTATTGCTAATCTACGTACTAGATTCAATAATGGTATTGAATGTGTTCCATACGGAAATGCCATTACTACTACGTGGTTTGGCTTTTTTGATGCCATATTTTTTTACTTAGAAGGGGAGAGTTAAAAGGAGGTGTAGAGTGAGATTATTTTGTTACTGTACGATGAGACTTGGTTCTGAGGTTAGGTGGGGAAAATGAAAATGATGCGCCATAACTCACTCTAGGTGTATCCAGGATATCTCTTGCTTATATGGGACCAAATCCCATATCCGTCATGTATCAACAAGTGCAACCAAAATAAATAAGACGATTCTGCGGCCCCAGCGTAAGCATTTTTTTAGATTGCAAAGTCGTTTCCCGGATAACACACCCAATTTCTTAATCTTTCAAACATTCTTGCACCGCGATAAATTGAGTATCAAAGCTCTCTTAATTCTTGCCCAGAATATTTCTTCTCTCATAATAGATTTTCTAAAGGCTTGTTTTTCTTTTTCAAGCAGAACTTATTTTTATACAGTTAAAATGAAATCAATTGCTTTTAATGAAAAATATTAATGGAACTTAATATTTCTTAAAATCCCTAACTGTAAAAAACGTAACTTAATTTGTGGAAAATAAATGTATATTTATATAAAGAATAAATAGGTACGGATATATATTTATATTATCATAAACCAAACCGGGCCATTTAAACTAGTTCTGATACTTAGGAAATCGTGTGGATTTGTTAGGATTCTACTTTAGACTTTGTCTTATGACTATGTTGTTAAGTGGCTTCATTATGTTGATGCTTGTTTGAAATTTCTTTGATGATTGGAAACTTCCTGGTCAGTATCACGGCTCTGTAATCTATTCCATGTTTGAATCAGAGTATATTTATCAATATAACTGAGACTTGCCTCCTTTTCGAAAAAAGAGAAGAAAAAAACACAGTTGGCAGCAACAATGAAAATTCTTTGATTTTATTGTGGAGACATTTCGTGATCATAGTACAGGATACAAAGACATAAGGGGCCATCTAGGCCAACAATAATAAAAGTTTACAAGTGGGCTATTAATAACTTAAGAAAATAAAAAGTAATCCGATTTTTTTTCAATTTCAAGGAAAAAACCTCACAAGCTCCAAAACTCAGCTACAATAATAAAAATTTTATAAGTGGGCTATTAATAACTATGAAAATAAAAAGTAATCCGATTTTTTTTCAAATTCAAGGAAAAAACCTCACAAACTCCAAAACTTCGCTCACGGACTAATATTATATACATAGTGCACGTATGCACACACAATTAATAGGAGGAAAGTTTCAACTCTGTGACCAATCCAAGTCGGTTCTTATGGAGCCTGGCTTATGGTCAGCGCCAACACAAAAACGACTCGAAGAGACATGAGTCTCTATCTAGCGATACAGTCTTGTACGTCAGCGACAAACACCCTGGAGCTGAGGGACGAGACTATGTCAGGCAAAGACTCTGTCTTAATGGTCGAATTATAAAGGCTAGCGTCTCTTTTCCGTTATGTATATATATCCATAGTTTTCTACCAAAACCTTCACAATTTCTCTATTTTTTTTATCTACTTAAATTGTTTGCAATGTGTGATCCAAGAATCATCAAGCACCCAAGAACCCAAAGAGTGGAAAAAAAATGGACTCAAGATAAACATGAGGAGTTCGGTAATGTTAAACAACTAGCTTGTGTACTCCCCGAGCATATATCTAGCCATCAGGAGCGAGATCAATTTTACCAAATCAAGAGGTGAGTGGCATGAGTTCCATGTGGTGTTCCAGGTGGTTTGAGTTCAATGTGGCGTTCTGGCACCTTCGTGCTTTTATTCAAGACCGAGTCCTAAGATATCTATAGTGACGCTTCTATTTCATAAAGCATAAAAACCATACGCATAAAATTATTCAGATAATATTAGAGTGTTGGTGGAAAACTACAAATAAGTTCAACTTCAAGAATTTCGAATCCGGTAAATTTATTTACTATCTAATTAGATTTTTGGATTTTATTTTTTATTTTATTTGCAAAATTTATATTACCTTAGTAATATGCAAAATTTAGGATGTGCAACATTCAGATTATGTTAAATTTAGGATACACAAACTTTGGATTTTGTAATGTGCAAAAGATTTAGATTATGTAAAATTTAGGATGTACGAAATTTAGAATATGCATAAATTTAATCATGAAAATGTTGTTTGTAGGAGTTACACGGTTAGATGTGTACATGTTGACATATATTATATAAGGGAGAATGATTCCATTTGACCAAGGAAAATGGAAGATACGAGGGAAATAGCGGGACCAACATCAATTATATTGTGGCAATGAAAAAGAAAACATAATGTACAAAATTATGCATGCAGGTGGAATAAGGGTGTCTGGGTTGTAGAGATTTACAGAGCCATCATCAGAAAGTGGAAGGGGACTATACATATTTGAATCCTGACCATTATGATGAGTTCGGAAGAATGTTTGTGTTGGGGATAATATGCCAATACCTTTTTCCAAATGCTAGCTCAGTAACAAAATTGGTTTTATCGAAGCGTTAAAATATTTACAGGTAACGCCAACAAAATATGATTCAGGATTTGCAATTTTAGCCGAACTAACATAGGCCTTAGCGAATGGTCGGGCTCCAACTTAAGCTTAAATGAGCCCACATTTCGTTTCCATTATTTATTTTCATTTATTTTATTTTTTAAAATGATAACGTACCATAATGTCAACGTTATTCTTTTCAGTATTGTTGTTATACTTATTTCCATGTTGGTGAACATATTTTTCATGAACTCGTAATGTTCTTACTGTCATAGAGAAATACCAAGACTACAATTGGTTGCCGGATTAGGTAGATGATGGTTAACGCTCTATCTTCGTTCATAAGATTAAACAAGTGTGTATAACAAGCCATAATATTGTCGACATCCATATCGGGATGTTGTAGAGTATCACAATGACAAGGCCACGAAATGCTAGACAAATGCTTAAGGAAGTCTGTGTTATATAGTTTTATTTTTGGAAAAGTATTTGGTACTTCGGCGAAAGACACCTTCCAGAGATAGAATCCTAAAAATTAAGAGCCATTAACCTACTTCCAAGCGAGAAAATTTCTTATGAGGATTGTCATACAGTTGTTAAATACTATTGAACCTTGGGAACCAGCTAAGACTTGGTCGAATAGGTTTGCGATAAAATTGAATACCTCAATTGGTTCAACAGAATTTGGAAGCTTAACAATGTTGTGCGGCCACAAAATTTGAGTAGGATGGATATGCCAGCTTTAGGCAGGATGCCACTTGAACCCGATTTTCATCCTTCCCTACATCCACAACCAAAGCATGTTGTCTTCATGCATCATAGTAGTCGAAGAGCTTCATCATCGTCAACTATGCCACAATTTGCTTGGGATGTGCATAGATTATATTCACAAAGAGAGACTGTTATAGTTGCAATTACTATTCAAGTCTCGTCAGACTGATCCATATTAAGGAGTACAAACGACACAGGTTAGGCGATTATCACCAGCTATATTTGGGATCAGGCATTCTACTTATAGGAAATGAACCAATTGTGGGATAATATGATGTTTGAGATACCTAATCTAGATTCTTCCGCTCTTGGTGGTGGAAGTCATAAAACTGGTGGTGATACCGGAATTTTGAGAAGTCATGGAAGTCATCGTTAATCCCTAATATGGGGCAACAGACTAAAGCATCATAGCTACAAACTCTTAGTGATGTCTTTAACATGGAAGCAGCTGAGCAACAAACTCTGGTGGTGTATTTAACATTGAAAAAACTTGGAAATCTACTATTTTACCTCAACTGCCACACCCTGAAGATTTCACCCGTTTAAAGATTGTTATCTTAATCCTCCTCCTATTCATGTCCCCCCTCAGATTTTTTTTTAATGGTTATGGATATGATTTTGCTTATTCTACTCAACCAGGTAATTATACTCAACCAGGGATCTCTGCTTTGTGAAACAACACTTTTGGTTCAGGCATAACAAAATGAAACTTTGGCTAGGGAAATAAGTGGATTAAATGTAATTTAATTTTCTACTGTTTGAATTGTTTTCTTCGATGTAATTATTTTTTTTATTAATCAAAATCATCTTAAAGTTAAAGTTCAAATCCAAACCGGTTTAACATTGCATTAAAATTTAATTAATTCGAACTAACATTTAATTAAAATAACCACAATCTCACTGGATAACATTAAATAGCATTTAATCAACATTGAATCCAGGCACACTTAGCTTAAAGAGTTTATGACATTCATCTTAACTAAATTCTTTGTTGTTAACTTCAAAAAGTTCGGTATGGGCCATAGTTTTCTGAGGAAATAAATAAATAATAAGTTAGTATGAATATTAATTAGAACTGAGACTTCCAAAATGATTAAAAATTATTGAGATATATATTCATTATGTGATAGAAAATTTAGGATGATATCTTGGTTAACCATATACAAAATGCTAGCATATGATCTCACATCACTCTCGAGGTGAGAAAATCTAACTTCAAGGTTGCTACTTCTTCTTGAGTTTTTGTTATCTACTAACACCACTAACCTCTGAAACACACTGCACCAACAATTGTGATTGGCTTGGTTAACACCTCTATCAGTTGTAATTGATATCCGAGCTCAAACAAGACCAACATATTATGAGAGGTATTAATGAAACACAATAATTCGAAATGAAATTATGAGAAGTGTAATGAGTTGAATTGCATTTGAAGTTAAATATGTATAAGGATTGATTTTCGACCATTGGATGATAAAACCACTGAGCGGGTGAAATAACATCGAGAAATGTAGTATCGAGCGGCCAAGCCTCTTACTCGATGAGAAAACTAGCAAATTTTCCAATTTTCTCATTGAGTAAGCCAGTTTTCCATGTATATAGTGGAGCAAAACTGGCATATTTTTTTATTTTTCCAGATGCATAAGAACCTGCCAAAGCCTACCCTTATGCAACATGATCTATTTTTATATTGGCCATAATAGGTGGCCTGGTAAACTTGTTGAGCCACTGTATGAAATGACCTGAGCGGCAGAGTCTCTATTGAGTGATAAAGACTCTACCGTCGCTGGCAGTAGAAAGTCCATCGCTTGGTGAAGATCTATCACCAACGTCTCTTTCTCTACCTCCTATAAATATGTGAATTTGAAACTTGATTTTTGCACCTAACATTTTGCAAATTTTACATAAATCTTTTTTTAGAAAACTCTCGACTTCTAAAAATTCTTTTTTCTTTAAATGCCAGAAATTGCAAACCAACTTGATTTGGCAACCTAATTTGATTTTTCCTGAGTCATACTTGAAGTTGCTAACAAGATATGTGATGGTTATAAAAAAAATAGAGAATGGTAAAAACCAAAGAATTCATCAAGTTTTGGATAACTAAGTCAAATCTAAAGCTAAAAGGCAATAAAGAGTTCAAAAAAAAAAAAAGGAAAATCAAGGCAAATAAAATTTGAAGGTTAACCATATATATACTGGTCACAAAATCCAAGGATTTTTTTTGATGAGCGTGTCGATTGGAAGTTACGTCAAATGAAGATAAACATGAGGTCGAAGATTGTCCGGGATTTTTATTGAACACTTTATTTAAGTTTTTATTGTCCAAGTTTATATCTTCTAAAAGGTGCAATATTGTTCGTTAATAAGAAAATTCGACTTAAAACGAGAAGTAAAGTTGCAAATAAGACTTTCATTTTTTAACTTATCGGTTATATTTATTTAAAACTTATATTTAATTAAGTAAAGCTAGAAAGTAAGAAATTACACGTATAATTAAGGGCTATAATTAAAACTAAACATCTTACTATACGTTTTCATTAAGTTATAGCTGGTATAGGAGCAATGAGCCAAAATTGATTGTATTTGTGCAACACCATAAGAACGTGAAAACAACTTAAGAAACAGAAAGATTTTCCGTTCACTCTTCGTAACTCCTAGCGATATGCTTAACATACCCTCATTGGTTTCACCAATTGTTGACATGAAAATAATTAATCCTAAAATAGATAGCCCCTTAACCTATTAAGGGTCCCTTTTAGGATAGAGAGACTAGGGACTAGGCTTAACCCACAAGGTTGGGATAGTCCTAGCCCGTGAAAGAGGATATTAAACTAGTTGGGCTTTGTCCCAAGAAGGAAAGGGAAACCTTTTAGGGTTTGTTAATAACTTGAAGAAGAGGGAAATGATAGTTTAGTAATATATTATTCTTATGGGCACTTATCCATAAGAAAGGGAAGAGAAATTTATTATAAAAGGGGAAAGAAGGCATACTTAGAGGATACAATTAATCCACCACTACTTCCCATAAACTTCTCTACACCGTGGGAGTACTTTCTGTGATTAGGGCTAGTTCCTCCTTCCCACATTTACCCTATCAACATTGCGACCACAGTGGGAGGTTCTTAGCTTCTTTTCCAGCATGATACTCCCAAGTGCGATCCAGGAAATAACAGTGGATGGAGCTCTCCCGGACCCGGATAACATTACCATGGAGGATGTACAAGAAGAAGGCGATGAAGAGATACGGATTAGAGCAGTGGTCACCACGCCCATTGTGCAAGGAACATGAGCACTTCAAAAGAAAGCAGAGGCATCAAAAGAAAAAACTACTGCTGAGACGAGCGAGCGGAACATGTCTGAAATGCAAAAGGAGTTGGATGCGTCTATCAAAAGACAACAGGAACTACGTGGTCTTCTAAAGCGAGCAAGGGAGCAGAACACGACGACCTCTAGGACAGTTAGTGCAAAGAATACTGTTCAAGGGATAACAGAAGACGCGATCGCAAAGTATCTAGAGACTAATTACCGAGTAACAAAGAACGACGCCTACGACTCACTGAAACTACCATATTCCGCGGAAGTTGCTGATTACTTGTATCCTAAGGATTATACATCGCCAAAATTCAAAACTTACGGAGGAAAGGGGAATGCACGAGAACATGTGAGTCGCTTTATATCAGCAATGAATGCTTACGCTCAGGATGAAAGCCTTTGCATGTGGGAATTCCCGAAGTCGCTAACGGACAATGCCTTTACCTGGTATGATAACCTAAAACCCGGAAGTATCGGCTCGTGGCCCGCCATGGTGCAACTTTTCCTAAATAAATTCTATTCCGCTCAGAGTAAAGTTACAGCAATAGATTTGGGAAGATGTAACCAAAGGGTAGGAGAAGATATTGGCAAGTACATTACCCGTTTCCGAGATTTCACATTGGAATGCCATGAGGATATCCCGGAGGAGCGCTTGGTAGAAATTTTTATTAGAGGAATGGATGTTGTTTTCCGGATAAATCTGACCAATTTCAAATTTCAAACCTTTGTGGAAGTTAAGGAGGCCGCATCCCGGATTTCAGACTGCGCGGATGCTATGCACTCAGGAGAAGTCGGACACACCTGGTAGCAACACTCTGTTAACACTGCATCCACACCTACTTCCAATGACCAAAATGAAAGAGGAAAGGGTGGATCTACCTTCGGCTCTTACCGCGGACAATCCGGAAGAAGTTGAGGAAGAACAGATAGGGGAAGGTCCAATCCGCCGCCTCCTTTACCATGTAATAAAGAACAAATAATAGGGCTTCTGGAACAATGGGTAACAAATAAGGAAGATACTTTACCACCAGTATCCGTAGAACCTACTGCAGCAGATAAGATGCATGAACGATATTGTCACTATCACATAAGAATACATCATCCGACCGTGGAATGTTATTCTCTTTGTTACATTGTCCAAAGAAAGCGAGTTAGAGGCGAATCAGAGATAGGGGACCAGAGCATTACCAATGATCCGCTCCCTCAACATCAATTCATGATGATTTCACACGATCCTGCTGATGGATAAATTTGGATACCTTGGGAAGATACAAAAGGAGAGGAGACATGTGAAGCATCCGAAACAATGATCTTCCCGGATACAAATGGAGTCGCCAGCGCTGGCATTTCTTTGCACATGAGGGGGGATCTTTAAGACCAATTCATCTACCTTGAAGGCTCTCTCTTTCACGCTTTGGTTGTAATAATTAGTTGGGCGCTTCCTATAAGCTTCTGCGAATCGTTCCGCTCGTGCTCTTCTTTCTTCTATTGTATCTAAATGGGCGAAACGACTTATCTCATATGGTGTGGTGTGACTAGTCATTGCTACTCTTGCTGATGGAATCGCTATTTCCGCTGGTAGTATCGCATCTTCCCCATAAACTAGCGAATAGGGCGATGCTACCGTGGAGATGCGCTTCGAGATTCTATATGCCCATAATGCAAGTGGTAACTGCTCATGCCATTCTTTATGATGATCATGCATTGTTTTGCTTAAGATCCGGATGAGTGTCTTATTTGTTGCTTATGCCTGCCCATTCCCCTGGGGATAGTAGGGGGTTGATGTGTGCAATCTTGTGTTATATTAGCGAAGCAGTTCTATTACATCCTTGTTTACGAACGACTTGGCGTTGTCTTCCAATGATTATCATAGGCGCGCAAAACCTGTAGATAATATGTTCCTTGATGAACGCAGCCACAGTTGCTTCAGAGTAGTCTTTGAGGGGTATTGCCTCGACCCACTTTGATGCATATTCGGTAGCTATTATTATGTATTTGTGATGTTTTAAAGACATCGGGTTGATAGGACCTATCAGGTCTAGTCCCTAGCTATGTAATGGCCATGGAGTTACTATGCTGTGTAATTGAGTGTGCGGTGCCCGAATCAGGGTTCCATGCATCTGACAACTTGGGTACTTTCGAACATGCTCTGAAGTATCTCTTTCCATGGTTGGCCAGTAAAATCCGCCTTCGTAGAGTTGTAGGAACAACTTCTGCATTCCTTGGTGCTCGGCGTCATGAGACCGAGTCATTAATTCCATCGCTTCTTGGTCAGATAAGCATCGTAGCGTGGCGTTACTGTAGCTTCTGCGATAAAGGACACCCTCATGCATGAAGAAACGCATTCCCTTCTTTTGGATCTTTAGGGTCGCCTGCCTCTCGTTGGTGAGCTTCCCATGTTGGATGAAATCTATGTAGGGTTGCCTCCAATCTTCTCCCTCGACTGTGCAGACTTCCGCAAGCTATGGTGGAGCCTGACAATCTGCGCAGCCATCTTGGAGGGTCGCTGCTTGCGTCGACATGCTTGGCCAGTATATTCCCAACCTTTGAAGTTATGTAAAGATGAATGGCACCAGTTTGTCCACACGTATACGCGTGTATCCTTTGGAGTATGCTTTCCGCTTCTCTTTTATTTACACATCTTGCGAGGGACCCTCCAGCAGCTCGATAGTACAAGTCTCCTTGGATTACCAAGAATTGATTTAAGGCTTGAGTAGGCATTACTCGGTCTCCGTCCATCCGAGTTAGGTTTTCAATGTACACTCGCCTCCAATCATCTGCTTCCTCGAAGGCTAGGTCTTCTTTCCAGGTACTGGGCAGCTCTCTTCTTCTTACCGTGACTGCACCCTCTTCTTCGCCATTTAATTGCATCTTGCTTGCCAGTGTTGCTAAGGCATCTGCATGCCGGTTTCCGCTCCTACTCGTATGGTCTAATATTTACCCTGTCTTGTTCATCAGACTTTGGGACTCCGCTCGATAAGGTGCTAGGTGCGACTCTTTGACATGGAAGTCGCCATTCACCTGATTTGTCACTAGTTTTGAGTCGCCTTTAACTTCTATCCTTCCTAAATTGAGCTCCTTCGCCAACCTGAGTCCTAGAATTAGTGCTTCATATTCGGCAACATTATTACTGCACGGAAAATCCAATTTGAATGAATGTGAGAGTAAGTCGCCTTGTGGAGCTTCGAACACTACTCCTGCTCCTCCGACAGTGCCATATGACGATCCGTCAAAGAACATGGTCCAAGGTTTGTCGATATCTGCGGCTTCCACTTCCCCAGGTATGTACTCATATACCTCATCATCTCCCTCTCCTGGGAATATAACTATCAGGTCATCTATTGCATGTCCCCTTACCGCGCTTGGTCGCTGATATTTGATCTTAAACTCGGATAATTATAGCAACCATCGAGCGGTTCTTCCGGTTAAGACGGGTTTCGAAGCTAGGTAGGCGATAGGGTTTGCTGCGGCCACCACAATGGTCTCATGTGTCAGGAGATAAGGGCGTAGCTTCTGTGTTGCATATATGAAGGCTAGACATGCTTGCTCTACGCGCGGGTATCTCAATTCCGCATCTCATAGGACTCGGCTGACGTAGTAGATAGGTGACAGCTCGTTTCCCCCCATATCTTGTGCAAGAACCGCGTTTATCGCTGAGCTGGTGAATGCCGTATAGAGATAGAGGGGACTTCCTCGTATCGGGGGTCTGAGTACCTTATGGTTGATGAGGTATTGCTTTAGCTTCTCGAACGTGGCGCACTGCACTTCTCCCCACACAAAGGACACGTATTTCTTTAGTAAAGGAAGAAACGCAGTCATTAATTGCGCTAAACCAGGAACGAAGCGTCGTATGTATGATATTCGTCCTATGAAAGCTTGTAGTTCTTTTGCGTTTGCTGGGGGCGCCATGGTTGTGATCGCCTCAACTTTGCTTGGGTCTACTTGGATCCCTTTATTGGTTACCACAAAGCCTAGGAACTTTCCCGACGTTACCCCGAAAGCACACTTGAGGGGATTCATTTTGAGATTGAATTTCCTGCATCTCTCAAAGGCTGTCTTTAAGTGAGATGTGTGATCTTCAGCTTCTTGCGTTTTGACCACAATGTCATCAACGTATACCTCTACCGTTTGTTGTAATAGGTCATGGAATATGGAAGTCATGGCGCGCTGATATGTGGCGCCAGCGTTCTTTAGACCGAAAGGCATCACTACATAGTAGAATTTTCCATATGGGGTTTGGAAGGCGGTCTTCTTTGCATCCGACGGAGCGATCTTTATTTGATTGTAACCACTGAAGCCGTTCATGAAGGAGAATCACTTCTTCCCTCCTGTCGCGTCCAGAGTCATATTGATGTTCGGTAGCGGGAAGTCGTCCTTCGAGCATGCTCGATTTAGGTCCCTATAATCCACACAACACCTGATCTTTCCGTTCTTCTTCACCACAGGCACGATATTAGCTAGCTAAGTCGGGTGCTGGATAGGCTTGATAAATTTGGCCTTAAGCAACCTTTTCACTTCTTCCTTTATTGCGAGGGTTGTAGTCCTAGGGAATTCCCTGCTTCTTTGCTTTACAGGCTTGAACTCGGGTGACACTCCGAGGTTATGGGCCACGAGATCACTGTCTAGACCCGACATTTCGTCATAATCGAAGGCGAAGACATCCTTGTAGCCTCCGATTAATGCGATCAACGCTTCTTTCTCCTATTTATCCAAGTTCTTGCTTATCATGATGGGGCGCTTGTCCTCTTTCGTTCCTACATTGATCTCCTCCATCCCGTCCATAGTAAGATCTCCAGGCATTCACTCTTCCGCAGCCTTAGGGGTCGTGTTCATGAGTTGGTCTCGCATCTCCTCGTCATCAATTGTGTTGTAAGGTAGTTCCGCTAGACTTTGTTTGGTAACTTCAGAGAGAGCCTCCACTTCATTTGTCATTATATCGGCGCAATCTTGCACATCTGCGGGTGCCCCCACAGTTGATTGCTATAAGCGGTAAACGTGCCCTCCGTCTGGCTTAGAGAAGTGCTGGAACCTAGGCTGCTCTCACTGTTTCCTCTTCTTTTTGGTGGGTAACACCATTTTGGATTGGATAAACAAAGACTTAGTCGGCTTCGACTTTTCTTCCTCGCCCAACTTAGGGAGTGGGGTGAGTTACGTTTCGGGCATCTCATCCACCTCCATAGGTTCATCGTAGAAGACTTCATCCGCCATGTATGCTTCCTATGGATTGAAAGGGTTTCTTGTGGCGAGAATACGGTATTGCTTGCCTCCCATATTTGTTTTAACACACTGGTAATATGTCGACGCTACCACCTTATGGTTAAGTAGCCATCCTATTCCGAGAAGTACATGGAACGTAGTGTCATCTTCTAATACATAGAATGGTGTGAGCGCTCGGATAGGGACGACCTTCATGACTAAGTTGACAATTCCAATGGATGTTTGGATATGACCTCTGAATCCCTTTACCGTTGTAGTTCGCATCCTGATTGCAGACCGTTGCACCCCCAAGATGTATAACGTGTGCATGGAAATCATATTCGAAGACGCGCCTCCATCCACAAAGGCTCTCTTTAGCGGGTGCTTGTTGATGTGCACGGTTAAGTACAAGGGCCTGAGGTGTTCTCCCGGTTAGTAGATGTCTTCGTCTGTAAACACGATCGTCTCCTTGGGGAGAGGTCCATAAGACCTTCCCGCTGCGATAACTGTTATAGCCTTTGACGCTTCTTTATTCTGATCCTCGCTAAAGCCGAGAGAATCAAAAAACTGTTGAGATAAAACTGTTTGTGCGAACTTACTGGCCACGCCATCTGTGTTTGTGAATGCAAGGTTCTCCATTTCGACCTCACACGCCTCTTCCTCATCGTCATCCCAAGGTCTCCAGCCATCTCCACTCGGGTCATGAGAGAGCATCATGACTTGGTATTGAATCGCCTTACCACCTTCGGGCTTACTCATCTCGATTTCACCTATCTCTAGCTTTCTCTGGAACATTCTTCGGAGGTTGTAGCAGTCGGTTGTGGGATGTTATATCCTGCGATGGTAGTGACAGTACCTAGCGTCGTTCTTATCTATGGTGCCAGGATCCGTTCTTGTTGGGGGCAACTGGGTTTCTTTGTTTGCTATCCATTGTTCTAACAAACCCACAATCTGATCTTTACTGCAAGGTAAGGGCAGGGTAAGTGTTTTTGTGCTCCAGCCTTCCCGTTTATTGTTCGCGCGAGAATTCCTAAGCACGGTTGACACGGTATTGACTGTATTGCGCCACGCGTAGTCTGAGTTGTGCTCTTCGACACAATCGGCGATTCTTGCCTCTACTTCTTCTAACTCGACAAATGTCGATAATCGGAAGTTGACCAGGCTTTTCTTAAAGGATGGCGTCATTCCGAGTACACAAATCTCCACTAGCGCTTCTTCTTTGACGTCCTCATGGCAATCAAAGGTGAGGATACGGAACTTGGCGATGTACTTCCCTATTTCTTCACCTAGGCGTTGGTTGTACTTGCTCAGATCTATAGTGGTGACTTTTCTTTTTGCCGAATAAAACTTTCTAAGGAAGAGAGTGGACATGGTCGGACACGAGATGATGCTTTCTGACTTTAGGTTGTCGTACCAAGTGAACGTCGTGTCATTTAGCGACTTCGGAAACTCCCTCAAGCATAGCTTCCCATATGTTGCGTGGTCGTTCATAGTAGATAGGAATCGGCTAAGGTGTTCCCGTGCGTTTCCTTGACCATTGTAAATCTTGAATTTCGGCGAAGTATAATCTTCTGGGTACTGATATTCTGTGACTTCGGGGGAGTATAGGCTATCCATGAAATCATAGTTGTCTTGCTTCACAACTCTGTAGTTTGTCTTCAAGTGCTTAGCCATCGCCTCTTGTGTCATAGCTATAGGTTCTTCTTCCTTTTCTCCCGAATCTTCCGTCGCTCCTTTGGTATTTTGCTCGGCGCTGGCCACCTTTAGAAGTTTCCTGATCTCTTGCTCTCTACGGACGTGGTCCTCAAGCTCTTTCTGCATCTCCTTCATAGAAGGCTGTATAGGTGGCGTGTTCTCGACTCCCTGTTGTTTGTTTTTCTTGTGTGGAGCGTCTGGTCTTCTCACCTGTGTGATTGGGTCCGAAACTATCCCTACTCTCTCGCTTTCAGGGTTAAGTGGCGGGTCATTTGGTTGGTTTTCTACCGCGCCTGAGCTAGCGCCTCCTAGGTGTGTCATGGTGAGCTAGGCACGAGCCTCCGGGTGTGGTCGCCAAATGTTGAGGGGTGAATTTAGCTTTGGTTCTACCCGTCCTAGCTACACCTAGTGATCTCACTTTACCAAGAATAGTAAGAGAGAGAGTTTCATTTCCATTGTTCCTTGTCCTTCTTTATATAGACTTTCCCAAAAGTCCCTCCTTTTATGACATCATGACACATGTCCTAAACCTCCTTAATTACTCCTAATGCCATTCCTTAACATAAGCTCCTCCTTATTTGTTAATCCCTTCCTTGTCCTTCTTACCTCATGGATATTTTCTCATTGGACTTGGGCCTAGTCCCCATGTCTCATACTAGGCTTATCTACCCTCTTAGGGGCACCCCGAACCCGTTTAATGGGTATTATTTTTCATGTATCAACAGTGAGCATCCATCCCTGAATCTGATTGTCATCTCCGCAATCCCTTGTTTCCCTGGCTTGCTGATCTCATATTGACTCCATGTACATGAGTCCGAGAACTAACTTTGGACTCTCATAGGCTTTGTTTTCCCTGTATTGCGAGCTGCTTGTTAGTCTAGTTGTCATAACATGATTAATGTCCTATCTAGGCTATGATTGTGTCCTTTAGAAACCAAACTAATCGTATAGTTAGAATCCATCGAGAGGACGTAATCGATATACCCAGTTCTGCAGTAGAAAGTCCTGAAAAATTTGAGACAATGGGTGAAGAATTGAACCATGACCGTAGTATGAAGGAGCACATGTACCCAACTAGGGCAAGCCAACCTCGTGTATTGTTTTATGATAGACACATTTATGTGTCTATTTTCATCTCTATTGTATATATTGTTAGTACCCATTTTTGTACTTATTATGGTATTTTGTGTGTGTGTAGGTATTTTTGGGGAATAAACATTTTTGGAAAAATCGGCTCGAAAAGTTGTCTAAATGCACCCCAAGGGACAAGTGTTATATGGACTCCAGTAGCGGATAAGGGGCACCCATGGCTATGTGTAGCCCAAATTCATCTTT
>JAJJMB010010315.1:2315315-2462367 GCA_023531105.1 Papaver atlanticum | reverse complement strand
CTTTTAGTTTAAATAAATCTAAATTCAATTGCTTTCACAAGTCTTACGAACTCATTCTTACCACTATCTAAAATTACATCATTTTACCAGCTGATGCTGGTCAATTTGAGCTAAAAGCTAGCACAATTCATATGTTGCCTGTGTTTAGAGGGGTTGATGCTAAAAACCCTTACAACCATGTAAGAGATTTTGAAGATATCTATTGGACTCTGCGCTTTAACCAAATGCCGGAAGAGTCCCTCAAACTGAGACTGTTTCCTTTCTCTTTGAAAGAAAAAGCCAAGTCCTGGCTGCATGCCCTACAACCATAGTCCATTAGAACATGGGAAGATCTTACAAAAGAATTTTTTTAAAAGTTTTTCCCTAACCATAAGACTGCGACAATTCGTCAAAGTCTGAATAGTTTTTTGCAATTAGAAGGTGGGACCTTGGCAAAATATCTGGAGAGATTTAATGAATTATTGCTCCAATGTCCTCACCATGAAAATGGAGACTTTTGCAAATTTTGTATGAAGGCTTAGATGTCAGTACCCGAACCACAGTTGAGTCAATGTGCAATGGTGCATATATTGACAAAAGTGCTAATGAGGCTTGGACTTTCTTAATCAAAGTCGCTGAAAAGACTCAGCAATGGGATTCCATCCGTGAACCTAAAAAGACTTCCCCTGTAGATAATGTCCATAGAATTGAGTCAGACTTTGAAGAAAATGCAAAGATTGCATCCTTGGCTAGGAGAGTAGAAGTGCTAGAGCTGCAGAAGAACGTGAAAACTACTGCCCCTACTCTCCGTGACCAAATTGAAACAGCCGTTTGTGCGGCATGTCATGGTTCATACCACCTAGTGGATACTTGTCCCTACCTACATGCATTTCAAGAATCTAAACTTGAGCAGGCTAATGCTTTGTATCATAAGCAAGAGAACAATCCTTATTCTCAGACCTACAACCCAGGGTGGAGGAACCACCCTAATTTCTCATGGTCTAAAGGGCCCGTACAAGGGGGTACAACGATTAATAACCAAGGATATTCATATCCTAGAAACCCCCAAGTACAAACACACATACAGTACCCTGTAGAGAAAAGGCCTAGCTTTGATGATGGTGTGAACCAAATGAATCAAAATCTTTTACAATATCATAAGTTAAATGACCAGAGGTTTGCGAATTTAGAACTCAAATTGGGCCAAATCTGTGAGGTACTAAATGAGAGAGAAAAAGGTAAACTCCCTAGTCAACCTCAACAAATTCAGAAAAGTACATTTCAGGCAAGCACCTCAACTTGTAATGAGACTCCACGTGATCATGGAATGCTGTCACTACCCTTCGTAGTAGTAAAGTTGTTGAGAACAATGTAGGTGTACCTCAGTCACATGAGTCTAAATCAGACTCACCATTGCATACAACTCTACAGAAAACACCCGTTGTAGAAAAGGAATATGAGCATGATAGTGACTCTAAGAATTCTACTGATGTTAATATCCCTGCACCATCTCATGTACCTGTTACTCCATTTCCTTAAAGATTGGTGCAACAGAAGAAAGGTACCCAATACAATAAGATGATGGAGATGTTTAAGCGAGTCAATATAAATATTCCTTTTCTTGAAGCAATCAAACAGATACCTGTTTATGCTAAATTCTTGAAAGATATATGCACACAAAAGCGGAAGCTTCATCTACACAAGCGTGCCTTTCTCACTGAGCAGGTAAGTTCAATTATTCAAAACAAGACCCCACCTAAGTTTAAAGACCCAGGTAGTCCAACTATCACATGTACTATAGGTGACCATACAATCGATCGGGCTTTGCTAGACTTAGGTGTAAGTGTGAACCTTTTGCCATATTCTGTGTATGAGTAATTAGGTCTTGGGGAGATGAAACCCACTCCTGTTATGCTGCAGTTAGCGGACAGATCTGGGAAAATCCCTCGTGGTATTGTTGAAGATGTGTTGATCAAGGTTGAAATTTTTTATTTTCCTTTGGACTTCATTGTGTTAGATACTCAACCTGTGCAATATCCAGATAATCATATTCCTATCATTTTAGGACGTACTTTCTTGGCAACGTCCAATGCTATCATAAATTGTCGTAATGGAGTGTTGAATTTGTCCTTTGGTAACATGACCGTAGAACTAAATGTTTTTAACATTAGTCAACAACCCATGGAATGTGATGATAGTGATTTGCATGAGATTAACATGATTGAGAGTTTGATCTAAGACTCATTGCCTGACATCTTGTCTGTTGACCCTTTGTAAGCATGTTTAGATAACTTTTACTTAGATCTCTTTGATTCTGAGTACATTAGTGAAGTACACTCTTTGCTTGAATCTGTGCCACCCATGGACATTGCTAAATGGCAGACTGCAGTGAAACCACTTCCACTCTCCGAATCCAAATCTGCCCCATCTCTTGTCGAACCACCTAAGCTTGATTTGAAACCATTGCAAATATGCTTTCTTAGGTTTTTCTGATACTTTTCCTGTGATTATTGCATCATGTTTAGACACGAAACAGGAAAGTAAACTTTTAGAAGTACTTAAAGAACATAAAGAGGCCTTAGGTTGGACCATCTCAGACCTTAAAGGTATAAGTCCCATAATTTGCATGCATCACATAAATCTTGAAGAAAATACTAAACCATCCATGGAAATGCAAAGGAGACTTAACCCCAATATGAGAGATGTTGTTAAAGGTGAAATTTTTAAATTGCTTGATGCCGGTATCATATACCCAATTCCAGATAGCCAATGGGTCAGTCCCATTCAAGTTGTACCCAAAAAGTCTGGCATTATACTGTAGTTCAAAATGAGATGAATGAGCTAGTCCCCACTCATGTGACCACAGGGTGGCGAGTTTGTATTGACTATAGGAAATTGAACACAGTAACAAAGAAAGACCACTTTCCTCTTCCCTTCATTGACTAAATGTTAGAAAGGTTGTCAAGACATAGTCACTATTATTTATTAGATGGCTATTCGGGTTATAACCAGATTCATATAGCACTCGAAGATCAACCAAAGACTACATTTACATGTCCTTATGGTACATTTGCTTATCGTCGTATGCCTTTTGGGTTGTGTAATGCACCCGTTACTTTTCAACGTTGCATGATGAGCATCTTTTCTGACATTGTAGATAAATTTCTTGAAATTTTCATGGATGATTTTTCTATCTTTGGGTCTTCTTTTGATGAATGTTTGCATCATCTTACTCTTGTGCTGATTCGATGTAAACAAAAAAAAATTGTTTTGAATTAGGAAAAATGTCATTTCATGGTTAACTCAGGCATCGTTCTAGGGCATATTATTTCTAAAAAAGGCATAGAAGTAGATAAAGCTAAAGTTGATCTCATTCAACACTTGCCTCAACCTCGCTCTGTGAGGGAGGTTAGATCTTTTTTAGGCCATGCTGGTTTCTACCGTAGATTCATTAAAGATTTCAGTAAGATCTCAAGACCACTGTGTAATCTACTTGGTAAAGATGTTTCTTTTGTATTTGATGATGCTTGTGTGCGTGCATGGGAAGAACTCAAAACTCTTCTAACTTCAGCCCCTATAGTCCGACCACTTGACTGGAAATTTCCATTTGAAATCATGTGTGATGCGTCTGATTTTGCTGTTGGTGCTGTTTTGGGACAGCGCGTCGATAGACTTCCATATGTGACATACTATGCTATCAAGACTCTTAATGATGCTCAACTTAACTACTCAACTACTGAGAAGGAATTGCTTGTTGTTGTTTTTGCATTGGACAAGTTTAGGTCATACTTGATAGGGTCTAAAGTCATAATATATTCTGACCATGCTGCTTTGAAATATCTTTTGTCTAAAAAAGATGCTAAAGCTCGTTTAATTCGATGGATACTCTTCTTACAAGAGTTCAATATCGAAATTCGAGATAATAAAGGATCTAAAAATGTTGTTGTTGATCACTTGTCTAGGTTGAATGTTGAATCTGTTGATGAATCTTTGCTTATTAGAGAATCATTCCCTGATGAACAATTGATGCTTGTATCTGAAATGCCTTGGTTTGCTACTGGTAGAATTCCCTTGCATTGGTCTAGACAAGACCGCTCTAAATTCTTGGCTGAAGTGAAATATTTATTTTGGGATAATCCATACTTGTTTAAATATTGCCCTGACCAACTCATTAGGAGATGTGTCCCCAATTCTGAACAAAGAGATGTCATCTCTTTCTGTCATGACCATGCATGTGGAGGCCATTTTATCGCCAAGAAAACTGTTGCAAAGATCTTGCAGAGTGGTTTTTATTGGCATCATTGTTCAAAGATAGTCATGCATTCTGTGTTGCTTGTGACCGATGCGAGAAATTATGAAGTATCCCAAGAAGAAACATGATGCCCTTACAACCTATTTTGATTATTGAATTGTGTGATGTATGGGGTATTGATCTCATGGGTCCCTTTCCTAACTCTGAAGGTAAGTTATACATTCTTGTTGCGGTTGATTATGTCTCTAAGTGGGTAGAAGCCATTTCCTCCAAAACAAATGACCATAAAGTAGTTCTTTCTAGTCTAAAAGAAAACATTTTCTCTCGTTTTGGAACAGCTAGAGCAATAATCAGTGATGGTGGTACTCATTTTTGTAATAGACCTTTTGAATCACTCATGCGCAAGTATGGAATCACTCACAAGGTAGCAACACCATACAATCCACAAACCAGTGGCCAAGTAGAAGTTTCTAATAGGGAAATTAAGCATATTCTTGAAAAGACTGTTAATCCTACTAGGACAGATTGGTCTTTACATTTAAATGATGCTTTGTGGGCCTATAGAACTGCGTACAAAACTCCTATTGGCATGTCCCCTTATAGACTTGTGTATGGTAAAGCTTGTCATCTACCTGTAGAGCTAGAACATCGTGCTTATTGGGCTGTTAAGAAATTAAACTTTGATCTTGATAAGGCTGGTACCCAAAGGAAACTTCAACTCAATGAGTTAGAAGAACTAAGAAATGATGCATATGATAGTGCCAAAATGTACAAAAATAGAATGAAAGTGTTTCATGATAAGCGCATTTTGCGCAAATCTTCCACACCTGGTCAAAAAGTTTTATTGTACAACACTCGTTTGCACCTTTTTCCAGGAAAATTACGTTCTCGATGGTAAGGTCCACTCTTGGTACGTACTGTTTTCCCTCATGGAGTTGTTGAAATTGAAAATCCAGCAAACAAGAACATCTTCAAGGTCAATGGTCAAAGATTGAAACCATTTATGGAGTATCTTCCACCAGAAGTTGAGACCACTGACTTGGAAGACCCCGTCTATGTGGACTAAACTGGTTCACCTGTGTACATACATATGGATTAAAAGTCATTTTTCTTTCCCTTTTTCTTTTTCTTTTTTCATAATTTTTATGTGTGCTAACCAAACTTTTTGTCTTATCGTTCTATATCTTGCTGTTTGCTTTCAAAGCATTCATCCGCTACTGGTTTAGCACCATCCTTTTTGCATCTGGTAATCTCTTTCCTTTGAATCCACTCTGCATTGTTCTCCTAGTATGTTATGATAAATCTGCTGATATGTTGAAACATTAAGGACAATGTTAGATTTAGGTTTGGGGGAGTATTTTGCATATAGAGTTGTTAGCCTTTTGCATCTTTAAAAATAAAAAAAATAAAAAAAGATCAAAGTTTTTGTAAATATTTGCATAAAACCTCCAACTTGTAGAGATTTTAGAGTCACTAGCATGCTTCTACCTATCTTTACATAGAGAGTCTGACCGAAATAACTGAACTTGGAAGAACTAGAGAACACGATCGGGTTTCTTAGTTGTTAGAGCGTTAAAGTTGGATTTAACAATGCCGGTGGACGAATTAGGTGCAACAAAGTTATTTGATATTAGAGTTGTGATCACCCTTAGTGGAGAATACCTATTTTTACATCAAGCGAGGTACCGACCTTCAATTTTGTGACTATCTAAAAAGTCCTTTTAGAGTGTGTGTCACCGTACGTCAATTCCGGGTAGGAATGGTGAGCTACCCAACTTCGCACCACTTTCAGAACTATTGTTGATCTCTTGAGTGCTAATTCCGTCAATCATGAGGATGACGTCTAAAGATGAAAACTCCTTCTTGTAGTTTGATTTGCAGTTGGCACAACACTCTTTTTCTCTCAACAACATCAACAGATCCATAGAAACACATCATCATAACCGAGCAAACCAACGTCAGATTCTATGAAGAAAGTTGAAATAGTCCGAGGTTTACATGCAACAATTCAAGGAAAAGTAAAATTCTTATTCAAAGTGAAGATACAGTACAAAGAGCGTAATTCTATACACATTTGAAGAGGTATTTTACAATAGCAAAGAAAAGAAAATAAGATGAGAATTAGTGAAGTTTATGAAATTAAGACAATACAAGTTGTGAAGAATTGAGTGATAAACTCCTTTATCCATGGCTTTAGTAGTTTCATTATTTATTTTGCTATTTTCAGTTTTTAATCTTAATCAAGAATAAAACCAAAAAAAAAATAAAAAAAATAATCAATTTTTGTAGTTTATTTTCTTAGTTTGTTTAAATAACACCATGGTAAAGAAGAAGAATTTAAGAAGAAATTCCAAGAAACAAGGAAATTGAAGAGAAAAATCAGAATTGTCAAGGTTCTACGAAGTTCAAGAGTTCATCATCAACAGTTGAAGACCGAAGACGAAGACGTTTCTATGGATGCTGTGAGAGTGTTGTTGATTGCCGATCGGATGTAAAGGTAAGTGAGTACTCCCATCCTTGTTAATGGTTGATTTCCTTTCTTAGAGATTATCAGAAAAGATTCTTATTCCAACAATTTTGTGGAGTCTCCAAAAATTATTTCGGAAGATTTTTCTTCCCATCATTCAACCTGTGCAGGATTTCACTCTTCACTCCTGCCTGCACACATGAGAGACTAAAAAAGCGGTCTTTTTGAGTGCAATTATCATAAAACCCTATTGATGAGGCAGAAGTCGAGGCTTGTGATCACTCTCGAACCCAAATTCTTTCATGTGGTATGGTTACTTCTCGCTCAACTCTTAAGGATGAGAATGCGTTCTTTTCGCTCAATTCCTAGGACTCTATTACGCTCTTAAGTTGGAGATGGTTTTGTGGGTAAACCCTCACAAGACTACAACTCGTCCACTAGGGACACCTAGGGGTTTAAAGGCTTAGTGCATTCGCTAAATGCATTCGAGAGACCAGCGACAGTGGTATATTTAGGATTTCTTAATTTCTGTTTCACTTGAGGACAAGTAAAATTCAGGTTTGGGGGTATTTGATGAGTGCCAAATATTGCATATTTCTACACCTTTTTATTGACTATTAACTTATCTTTTGCGCTTTAAAATCATATATTATCCCAAATTTTGTACTTTCATTGTTTTCAAGAATAAATACTTTTACTAATTTACTTTGTGTTTTTAGGCACTAAATAAAGCTTGGATGAATGAAGAAGTCAAAAGAGCATAGAATTGGTGAAAATGGGAGAGAGACGACAAAGCTTCCGCTAGAAAGCAGTGAAGAATATTGCTTGCACCTCATCCGCAAGTGAAGAATGTCGTTTGCACAACTCAAAGCTAGAACTGGGCTTTAGATATTGGCTTTGAAGAAGACATGGGCTTAGAAGAAATAAAAACCAAGACTCAAGCACGTTTCCAACCTAAGCCGTCAGATTTGATTTAGTTTCAGAGCATCTAACGACATCTCCTTGCGGTGCATCAATGTTTGCTACTCCTGCTCAACACCATAGCCTCATATTTCCTCCCTTAACCGAACAGAAACCAAACACCCCCTTGTACGTCGTTCTCATCTTCTCCAGCCTCTGCAAAACCATCAGTTCATCTCCATCCCTCCATCAGTCACTTCCATCCCCGACAACCTCTAAGCTCAATCACTCTATCAGCCACCCTATGTAATTAGACTCTTAGTCTCTATCTCTCTCTGTCTTATCTTTTCTCTTGTCAAGAACAGTAACCCTAGAAGCTAAGATTGAGAGAGATAAGGCTAGGGTTATCTTCACAGCTGTAGAACATCAAATCAAGGAGCTGGGAAGTTGAATTGTAGAAGGGGTTTGCCATAAAACACGTTTTGAGTGAGTGGTTGTTTTCTAATTATCGAATTCTAGTGATTAAGAAGAAAATTTTGGGTATAAATAGGAGCTAATGTTGTGAATGAGGAGTTTGGAGGGGAATCAATTCCTTAGTTTAAACTATTGTTGAATCATTCTCATTATGTTCTAAATTCATCTGCTATGGTTGAGATGAAGCCCTAGCTTACTGCTTGTTATTCATGCTTTTGGCAGTGACCTTGTTTTGCTTAGTTTTTTAAGAATAAAATTCAATTTTAGTACTTCAATACTTTACTTTCACAGTGTATGTCATGCATCCATTGTAGTTAGAACAATCCTGTGTTGAAGAACTGCAACTCATGCTTAATCTTATATATTGATCTTTTGATTAGCTGTGCCCTGAGAAGACAGTTAATGCTTAGGAGAAATACCTTAGTTGTGATTGGATAATTCATATGATAGTCACCTTAGAGATACAGAAGACTTATATCTCCCCTATTATCAGCTATAAGGACAAGGTTAGTACCATTAGTAGGATAACTAGAGTAAGTTAGTGGTAGATTCGACTGCCCTAGTACTCTCATCATTATTCAAGTTTACATCTTGCGTTACATTCTGTTCCATTTGCTGTGATCCCTGTTAATCATCTTTGTCGTATCGACGCAAAAACCCATTTTGTTACTCTTATTTTGAATCAGTTTTAGTAAGACTTGGATTTCGAATTACACCCACCTTGTCCCTGAGGATCAACTCGTGCTTACCCTGTTTACAGACTCGACACTGTATACTTGCAGATAGTACAATTGTAGGCTTGTTTATAGATCTACCATTAGTTCAACGTCAACATCCACACCACGCGAAACTTTAGGAATTATCTTGGAAGACTTTTTCCGCTTTTCGTTAGCGCCTTTGGACTCACTGCCCTTGGCCTGCAAGTTTGAGACGCTTCCTTTACCATGTACACTTTCTTGTTTTCCCATGTTCTAGAAAAGGGAAGAAGGAATAAACAAGCATTCTAAAAAAGGATAATGAAATAATGATAACGATAAATGACGCGTATACATACCAGATCAGAAGTAGAAGGAATGTTAGCAGGAGAATAAACCGATTGATATGAAGAAGAAGAAGAGCTCGACGCAGTTGGCTCCAGATGACCTAATGGGAAACAAAAGAAAGAGAGAAAGAAAGAAATAAAATATCACAAGGAATGGAGACGTATATATAGATCACAAGGCGCATTTAATAATTACAACGGAATATTTTGACCGGCACGTGTCAATGACAAATCCAATAAGGGGAAGTATGGAATACTCACGAAACTTGGAAGAAGAAGAGCTTTGATTCTCGGCGCCACCTTTAGCCTCACTGCCATCCTGAGAGTAGTCATGGACAGAGCGGTCCGATCCAGACTCGCTCTCCGTGCCTAGCATATCGTAAGGGGTGTGAAGAGGATGATTAGGGTCCGGAACCGTCTTCACAATTAGAGGATGGGTAGAGTGTAGAGTCATGCGAGGAGAAATCACTTCAAGACTACTTTTACTGACTGATCGGCCTAGTTGACGTTCAATAAACGAACTAGAGGAAGGCAACACTATTTTTGGAGCCTGCGGAGAAAACGTAGGGGAAGTATTAGCAGAGTGAGTGGAAGGTAACCGCGGAATAGGTAGCACACCAGCGTCTCATTTTATCTTTTTAGCCAGCCGATCAGCCCTCCACTCGTGATGGGGAAGATTAATATATTCTTCAATAAAAAGACTCTTAGGTTTCCAGCCAATAGGTAGGGAGCTATAAAAGAACATGACACAAACCAATATAAAATAGACTAAGGAAAAAAATTCAACTAGAAGCAAAGAGGAGAAGGAAGAGAGAATACCTTAGCAGGAGGGGACTTGGAAAGAGGGATCTCCAATGGCTTCACCGCCGGAGGGTGCCTTCTCTTCTTAGAACCGGTCAAAGGAGGTAAAAAGCCGTCTTCCTTATCCTTTTGAGGAGATTCCTCACCCGAAAAAGGATCACAGCTGGTGATGAGCGGTTGAAGAGGACGACCCTTGTTGCTCGAAGAAAGCTTATACTGTTTGGCAATTCCATCCATTAGCTTCACGCGACCCGATGCATGCAGTTCCTTGAAATCTTCCCTAGTCAGAGCCGGAGGAGAGAACGGATCCTCGAGGAGAAGGTTTAGTACATTCATATTAATACCATCTCGGTGCACACGCCATTCGTTGGTGACGCCCACTTTCCGCTGCGATAAAGGTTGGAAGAAATCAAAGTTACATTTTCGATCACTCATTCGAAGGCCCTCTTTAAAGACAAAACGATTGAAACTTTTCCGGACCTCCAGTTCATCAGATAAAGAATGAGTGGGAGGATTATAGGGGACTCCCTGATCGAAACCAAGATGACGAGCAACACGGATAGTATTATACGCCTCAGATGTAAACTTTCCGCTATGAAACCCAGGGAGGCGACCCGGCAAGGTAGAAACAATAATATCAAAATCCTCAAATGAAGGCACACCTGCGGAGGACATATGTCGTTGAGACTCGATAACAAAATTATAATGAAGAGGACCAGTACGACCATCCTGGTAGGAGACGGGGTTGAACTCACCACCCTTTTCCATGTAATCTTTGAGCTTGTTTTTAGCAGGAAAACCCTTTTTGTGATAAAGAGCCATCCGAGGGTGAGACTGAGATACTTTCACTATCCGCTTGGAACCATCCTCCTGGGTAATTTCCTCTTGTCGTGAGAGCGCTAGGGGATTCAGCTAAGGGGTCCTGTATAAAGGAAAGCGTTCCCAAGCCCATGCCTGGATAAAGTTGGCGGGCAAGAAAGTTTCTACCTCATGAGATCCATCCACGCGACGAATATCTCGCGCCAGTAGATCCAAATGATGATACAGTCCGCCCAGGAACATGGGAGCCAGCGGAAATGATATGCTTTGAGACATCAACACTGCCATAGGGATAAGTTCGTTCTTGATAGTGTCCCGGGGACTGTGCTCGAACATATCATGGCATAACCAGAAGAGAAGAAAATCCGCTAGTTCCGCTCGGTCTGATTCCCCTTCACGCCAATACGTTCGCCGGAAAGCATGGGAGCCCAATACTTGATCCAACAAGAATAGGAAGCGCGACGTTGCCCGGACTTGGATTTCTGATTACCCTTTACTGCCTCCACTTCCTGCACGTCGTCAGATTCTTCAGCAACAACTGACCTTGAATGAGCCTTGATGGCGAATGCCATAAGCTTGGGAGAAGACGAAACATTGACTGAAGGGCTAGGCGCAGCAGTCATAACGGCTTTTCCTTTCTTTCTGCCTCCTAAATCCTCCTCTTTGTCCGGAGCTTCAGCTTTGACTTCACCAGGCGGTTGGAACGTTATGGAATTCGTCTTGGCCAAAATCAAGTGGTCGCGAAGGGCTTTATCACTCGGATTCAAAGCTTTAAAAGTGCAACACCCATCGAAACTTGCTTCACCATGAACGGGTAACCCAGTAAGCGCAACCAAATCTTCCAAGATAGGAGTCGCCTCACCCCAAGAGAATAAAAACGTATGAGGATCGATTCCCCAGCGTGCACACAATCGAACCAAACTATCATGATCCCGTCGGACGTACCTAAACTTCGATGCGTTTATGGCGGCCTCTATCCCTTGAGACTGAATAGTCCTTTTATGGTCGGGGTTGGAGAAGATATAATCCACCCACGGATCCCAGGCGGCAGGGGATTCGGCGGACGAACGAAGGATGATCGAAGGAAAAGCGTAATCTCCCATATGAACTGCCAAGCGAGGAATCTCTTCTGAAGCAGCTATTGGAGGCACGTCCGCTTGTGGGAGAATAAGCCAACCCTCGGATGAAGAGGGAGGAAACGGGTGAGGATTTAGCATGCGCGATATCCAGTTATCGTCCGCTTGAAATAGAGTCGAACCGTCCTCCGCCGCAGGTGGCCGCAAGAGATCTTTAAGTTGACGACTGCTCCTTATTTCATCGAGTGTATAAGGTTCCGATCTAGGGGTGGATCAGGCGATTAGTCAGCCATGGCGAGTGAGAAGAAAGGAGAAGAAACGCAGATGAAGAATGAAGGGCGAGGTCTCTTCTATTTATAGAAGGGTAAATAAAGAGCAGTTACTGGATAAGTTAGTAACTGTAGCATCTCAAGAGTCATGGATCTAAACCGCTCAAACCCACTAACCGCAACCGTCAAGTTGTCATATCAACATGTGACTGTTGACATGGTCTTTGACCAGTCAAACAGTCAGGGGACTAATGTTGATACATGAAAATAATTAATCCTAAAATAGATAGCTTCTTAACTTATTAAGGGTCCCTTTTAGGATAGAGAGACTATGGACTAGGCCTAACCCACAAGGTCGGGATAGTCCTAGTCCATGAAAGAGGATATTAAACTAGTTGGGCTTTGACCCAAGAAGGAAAGGGAAACCTCTTAGGGTTTGTTAATAACTTGAAGAAAAGGGAAATGGTAGTTTAGTAATATATTAAACTTATGAGCACTTACCCATAAGAAAGGGAAGAGAAGTTTATTATAAAAGGGGAAAGAAGGCATACTTAGAGGATACAATTAATCCACCACTACTTCCCATAAACCTCTCTACACCTTGGGAGTACTTTCTGTGATTAGGGCTAGTTCCTCCTTCCCACATTTACCCTATCAACACCAATCTTTCTTACGCGATGGCATTGCATGGTTAAAGCCATAAATTCCAGTAAATCTCTGTTAATCACACAAAAAGAGATGCCAACCCTTGTAAATCACGGTTTCTGAGGTTCATTATTTCTTCAGTGAATTAATTCCTGAAATACGTTTCTCATAAGGTGGTCCCTTGTCGCCGTGCACCATTGATATCATCCCATGCATAAAAAAAAAAAAAAAAAAATTTTTGCAGATGCATTCATCTTCGACTATGATAAGTTTGCACCCCGAACTCTAGTACTTCGGCCAGATTAAGATTGGGAATAAGAAGCTACATTATAAAAAAAATAATTAAAAATAGGAAAGTGCAGAGAAGATACGAGCAAAAATGGTGTTTTAGATTAGAACAAATGTGACTGACAGATGGTGAAGTGTAAGGTGTGAGTTAAAATGAGGTTGAAATTGAATATCTACGGAAAAATGATTTATAGTTGTTGGACGATAAAATATTAAGCAATAGATACCAAGACTATGTCACCAGAAATATAGACTTGATCGCACCGTAGAGATTCTACCTCGATGGGCAAACTGACAACCAGTCAGTAGAGACTCTACCTCAAAGGGCAAAGTGACAAATTTGTTACTTTTCCCATTTTATCTGAAATAAAGCCAGTCACATAACGATTTGCCAAGTACATTGAACGGACCTAACAAGGCCCCAAATCCTTTACCACTTGACTAGAAGTTATATGTGGATAATGATAGTCAAACAAACCCTTTTATTAAATATACTCCACCATGAATAATTAATTAGAGTACATTTGGCAGATTGTAAGGGAAGGATCCGTTGAAATAATTATTTAATTCCCCGTTATTTCACAATTTCACCATCTTCTTTATAAAAACTAAACGATAATGAATTTGAAACTAATATTTTTGATAATATGTTTTTCTTATAAACCTCTGTATTCCAAGATACCAACCCTAATCATCCTGGCTAGTTTGGGGCCTACTCCAGTTATTTAGGGCTTGTTACTAGATGACAAAAAAGGTCATTATAAATAAATTTTATACAACCCCTTATCCAACTATTTTCTTACTACCTTTTTCTAATGACAAAAAAGGTCATTAGAAATAAATTTTATACAACCCTAATCTCTCGCTTGTTAGCATTAATTAATCGTATTAGGTGTTAATTAATCATGTTAGATGTGAGATCAACTAATATAAATCGATCTTCATAAAACCAAACAACTGAAAATTTATGATTTTTTTCGAAAACACTGCCCAGAATCGGTATACATTCATGCACTCGTAAACCGATTCTGGGTAGTGTTCTTTGGTATTCATGAAGGACACCAGGAATCGGTTAATGTTTGCGTAGATAAAATCTGATTCTCATAATCGGTTTTTGTTGGCGTCATATATAAACCGATTGTTTCATATTCGTAGGAAAAAAAATTCATTCATTTCAAATCTACTCATTTTCGTAGTAATCACGGATGCACTTAGCACGTGGATCAAGCCTTTGAACCCCTAGGTGACTCAGTGGACTAGTTATAGTCTCGTGAGGGTTTGTTAAAGGTGCACCCAGAAAACCTACAGAAAAACGACTAAAAACTATCAATCTTCGTCCGAGGAATCCGAGTACGATTCACCCACCATAAAGTCCAGCCCGTACTCCGAAATTTTGGATACCATGAAGTGATAGCTTGCATCAAATGCGAATGCTTCCCCCTTTTCCTCCAAGTAGCGCGCTTTCACGGCTTCTTACTACAAAAACACGGCACAAGCTTACTTTGTTAGTTACAAATTTATAAAAGTAGATTATGTAGAATAAACCATTAAAAATACTCACAAATTGTAGAAGGGACATGCTAAAGTGGCTTGTGTTCAAAATCTATTGTTGAATAACTATAAAAGCAACTATCGCATCTAGGATGATTTGGTGCCTATCATGGATTGTTGAAGACTTCTTCTATTCGGGTTCCCATAATCTTGCCTAAATTTGTAATATATCTTCGCCCAAAATCTCTCGGATGAGAAGTGATCAACTCGACTTTCGGCGTACCATGCTTTGGTGATTGCCAAATCTTCTGCGGAGTCAAACAATGTCATTTCTTATATGTGGAGGTATAAAATGAGTAGTTGTGGAGTATATGGAATGAGTGGGAATAAAATGAGCAATTTTGGGGCAAATTGGGTCCAAGGATGAGGTCTCCATATACAGAGAAAGACCCCAACGACTAGTTTTTTCGAAAAAAATGAAATAATTTGGTACAATCGGTCTTCTTAAATGTCCACAAAAACTGATTATTTTTCCACACCCATTAGAATCGGTTTTTATGTTTGGCAACATAAACAGATTGTGGATTTGAAAATCAACAACAAATTTTGAACTTTCCACCGAATATAATCGGTTTATATATTTGCACATGTAATCCGATTCTAACAAAAAAAAGATACAGAAAAATTGACATTTTTGAGGCATTAAGAATCAGATTATACTGATGCGCACATTAACCGATTCCAAGGCAGAGCCTCAATAATCGGTTTATAGGTGCAGTCGTATAGTCCCATTGCGTGCCTGTATTTTTGCAAAACAAAGTATGAAGCCTGCATAAACTTATTCTGCTATTTTCAATCATGATAATCCAAACCATAAAAATATCCAAACTTAAAACATAATCATACAAACCTAAAACATAAAACATAATTATCCAAAACAAGAAACATAATTACCCAAACCATAAACATAATAATTCAAACTTAAATAGTTATGATAATATAATGTCATCAAGGATCAGCAGCACCAACGTCATTTTCAGCTCTAGCACCACCAGCATTGGCAGCTACAGCAACAACGAACATTTCTTCCCATATGGTATCATCCTCAGCGTCCACCGCTCTCCGTGCTGCAATTTCATTCCTCCTCATTCTGGAAAATCAAATAAGCTCAATCAGCTTTTCCATTGAAAGCTGGTCCGCAAGTTTCAACGCCTGCTCCAACTTGGCCTCCCTTCCAAAGGAGAACTTGTACATGCTCCTTTCCTCGACCTCTGGTTTTCTGGCACCATCCTCTTTCTCCATGGGGCGGTTAAAGAAGCTCAGATGAACTGAAGTCCGTATCTATAACAAAAAAATCAAACCACAAAATCGGTTTATAAAACATTACATGTAATCCGATTCTAACAAGAAATACATTAGGAATTTCAAACATCAAGAATCGGTTTATGCTAATCCACTTATAAACCGATTCTGGTGATGTCTTTTCATATTCTGATTTCAAACCCAGAATCGGTAAATACTAATCATCCTATAAACCGATTACTCTGCATGTTCTTCATGGATGAAGAACAAAACCCAGAATCGGTTGATACGATATATAAACATAAACCGATTCTGGGAAAATCAGAGGTTTTGATTTTTCAAAATCGAAGTTTTAAACATGTAAATCAATGAAGAGGTGCGAATATAGAACAGGTTGATAGGGATTTACCTTTTCTTGTTTGGATCGGAGATCGTTGGAGAAGAAGATCAATTTATTTATTTTAGATTAGGGTTTATGGAATTTGGAAGGATTAAATGAGAATAGAAAGTTTTTTTGTTTTAGTTTTTTATGTTTTTGATTTTTTTACTGAAAATGGTAAGGATTAATATTTATATGGGTTAGTAGAGGGATAACTTTTGGGGCTAAATTAGTCCTTTTGTCAAGTTTAACACCCCATAGCCATTTGTGAAAGGTGGGAGAGGAATTTGATAGGCCCCAAACTAGCCAGACTAATCATCTACCAACTTTAATTTTCAATTTTAAAATGGTAGATGATGGAGTTATACGTCTTGAACGCAATTTTTAATAGGAAAGTAAAGCTTTTAAGAAGAAAATATCGCCATAATATTAACCTTGAATCCATAATCCAAAATTACGAGATAGTAAAATAAGCATGTCCATGGATCCTTAGCCAAACCGGATACGACCAACTTAAGCAAAATATTGACTGTATAATGTATATCGGGGGTGAAATATTCAGAGCATACCCGGGTATACTTTGTAATATCTGGTTGCTCTTCGTCCAAGAACATGAATAATATTCTAAATCTTCTAAAACAAATAGTGACTTTTGGACCCATTATTCATATACGTAAAGTCGTTTTTTTTTAAGCATGAGAAATAGAAAAACAGGCCTAAATTACTATTACACGTGTGTATTTTGTACCCACAGAGTCATTTGATAAAATTTGGTTGAGAAAATGTGGGATTGCCTGGTCCCATATTGTTGTTGATAAGTTTCCTGCTTGGCTTCGGTCTGCTGCATAGTTTGCCAAACCATCTGCTGCTTGATTCTCTTCCCTATAGTTGTGTTGTACGACGCAATGAGGAATTTGTCGCGTTCTCTGTTTTATTTCAGTAACCATTCCTGCAATATACCTTGAAGCTTCAACCTCCGTTTTTATGAAGCGCATCAGATTCTTCGTTGCCGTCTCGATACCTGTTAACTTAGTTCTTTTCCAAAATTGGTAAAAATAAAAAGATTAGGTAGAAAACTCTTTTTTTTTTCCCAGGAAACTCCTAATAATGTCCGGCCGGATTCAATGAAAAAAACTGAATATATCAACAAATATGATGTTGTAATTCGTTTAATTCAGTTGGATCCATCAAGAGTCGGAGTAGCTCATTAAAATACTACTATCTCTTTTTCAGGAAAAAAAGAAGAAGAAGATATTTTTACCTAAAAATTGGTCAGTAAATATTAATGTTTGGGATTGCATACCAAAAATGTACATTTTTCGAGTAATTTAGTCCCTGAATGCCCAAGAACGACACCCTTTACATCAGCCATCATTTTTTAGTACATTTGTACGAGTACTCAAGAATTTATCACCGTTGGTACTTACTAGGCATTCACTCCAACCACGTTGTCAAAAACAGATTAAAGTTAAATACCTAACCCCATTGTAGAGATGATCTGAGGAAAGGTAATTAAAAATTGTCTGACTTTGCCCAACATTCCAAGAATGAGTAAATGGCCGGCATTAGATACTAATATGCTGATTATACAAAATGTAATTCTGGCAATATTCAGAACAGAAAAGTCATCCCAAAAAAATGGAGGTGGTGATCATTATCGAACATGGCTTCCACCATCTCGTTGAAGAAACAACTACTAATTAAAATCATAGCCAATGTTTAGTACATATGAAAATGTATATATATGGATGCCGAAGTCTTGCAAATTTACAGCTCCCACAAAACAAATCTTGCCTGTATCTTTTCTGCATAACCTCGCAATGAAGAAGAATAACCAGTTCAATGGTGTCATTGCCAACATCCTTGTAGCAGTAATTCTCTTTCAATGCACCCAAACCCATGCCAGGTTTCCCCATTACAGAGGCGGTGGTCAGGGTTATGAACCCGCAGGTCTAGACCCAAATGCTCATGAGTTTTTAGCATACCAAAATGCAGCTCGTTCAGTGGTAGGGGTGGCACCATTTAGATGGAGTGCAGAATTGGCAAACTTTGCACAATCCTACGCTGAACAAAGGCGATCCGATTGTGCTTTGATACATTCCGACGGTCCATTGGGTGAAAATCTATTCTGGGGTGGTGGTTATGGATGGTCACCAGCTCAAGCTGTCAAAGCTTGGGTTGATGAAGGCCAGTATTATGATCATTCCTCTAATTCGTGCGCACCTGGTCAGGAATGTGGTCACTACACTCAAATTGTTTCGGCAATAACCACCAGCGTTGGGTGTGCTATGTTGCAGTGTGACGGTGATTTGGGAGAGTTTATCATCTGCAACTACGCTCCAGCCGGAAATTACATCGGCGAAAAGCCATACTAAGCTTCTTCTTTTTTGTGATGACGTTGTATTTCAAGATTTGTTATGTTTGATCACTGGTTCGTGTATCGTGTTGGTCACCTCTAGAGAGAAACTTTGTAATTTTTTTTCCAGAAAAGAAACTATTTTATATTTTATTTTGTGAGATTTCATTAATATGTGTAATGAGATGAAAAATGGTTGATTATTGTGAAGTGAAAAATGTTTCATACTCCGACACATACTGTGTAAACTCTTTCTTCCGATAAAACGGTTTTTTCCTTCGAATATCGGTTATGGTAGTAAGAAACCAAAAGACGGGTGTAAATAGCCATAACCATGGGCACCCCGCACCCGTCATCGCTAACAAAACCCCAAAAACCCCTGACCTAATCGCCAACCTGCGAATTCTCGCAGATTCAATAGAGAGAAACAGAGAAGCCGAAAACTAGGGTTTAACAGAGGCGCAATAGAAATCAACCATAAAACGAAGACCTCTCGATTCAATTAGCTTCTAGGTCTATCATTTAGTAGCGATGGGTAAAGTAGAGCAGAAGAAACGTGAAAATTTCAAGAAAAAAGCAAAATCTGGAGGATTTGAATCAATGGGTTTGAGTTCTGATGTATATAGAGGTGTTAAACGTAAAGGGTATACAGTACCAACACCTATACAGAGAAAAACGATGCCACTTATATTGTCTGGAGCTGATGTTGTAGCTATGGCTAGAACTGGTTCAGGAAAAACTGCTGCTTTTTTAGTTCCTATGCTTGAGAGATTGAAGAAACATGTTCCTCAAGGTGGTGTTAGAGCTCTTATTCTTTCTCCTACTAGAGATTTGTCTTTACAGACTTTGAAGTTTGCTCAGGATCTTGGCCGTTTTACTGGTAAGATTTTCATTTTGTTTGTATTGTAATTGTGTTTGTATTGAAAACTAGCAGAAATTAGATGATGATAATGATATTAGTTGTTTTTGGTAGAAAGGGATATTCACACTTTTGATGGTTAGCTTGATTTAGAGAAGGAATGAATTGCTTGGTGTTTGGATGTCGAACCCATGTTATTATTTGTGTTTGTAATGAGACAGACACTGGTATGTGATATGACTCTTAATGGACTTTGAGTTGTAATTGTTTGATCAAATTTGGATTGTGCAATGGATATTTTAGAATTTGAAAATTGCAGATTGATGTTATAGGTGCTCTGGGAACTTTTTTATTTATTTATTGGAAAAGTGTAGTTCTATATTTTTTTTGTTTGTTTTTGGAAGTTTTGTCATGACTCCTTGATAATTTTCATTTCACAGATCTTCGTATTAGTTTACTGGTTGGTGGTGATAGTATGGAAACCCAGTTTGAGGAATTAGCACAAAATCCTGATATCATCATTGCAACTCCTGGTAGGCTGTTGCATCATTTGGCAGAGATTGATGACATGTCCTTATGCACTGTAGAATATATGGTGTTTGATGAAGCTGATTCTCTTTTTGGCATGGGATTTGCTGAGCAGTTGCATACTATCCTGGCACAGTTAAGTGAGACCCGTCAAACGTTGCTTTTCAGTGCAACCTTACCAAGTGCCCTAGCGGAGTTTGCAAAGGCAGGACTGAGAGATCCGAGGCTTGTTCGGCTTGATCTGGACAGTAAGATTAGTCCCGACCTACAGCTCACCTTCTTCACATTACGCCAGGAGGAGAAATCTGCTGCAATATTGTATCTAATCCGGGAACAAATCAATACAGACCAACAAACATTGATCTTCGTTTCAACAAAGCATCACGTGGAATTCCTCAATATTCTATTTAGAGAAGAAGGTATCGAGCCTTCTGTATGTTATGGAGATATGGATCAAGATGCTCGCAAGATTCATATATCGAAATTTAGGGCAAGAAAGACGATGCTGCTAATTGTGACTGATGTTGCAGCAAGGGGTATTGATATACCATTTCTAGATAATGTTGTCAACTGGGATTTTCCTCCGAGTCCTAAAAGTTTTGTCCATAGAGTTGGGCGTGTTGCACGAAATGGTCGAACTGGTACTGCATTTTCTTTTGTTACACCCGAGGATATACCTTATGTCCTAGATCTTCATCTATTTCTGTCCAAGCCAATTAGACCTGCTCCAACTGAAAAAGAGGTTCTGCAAGATAAGGATACAGTATTGTCAAAAATTGAGGGGGCAATGGCAAGTGGAGAAACTGTTTATGGGCGATTTCCACAAACTGTTATTGATCTTGTTTCTGACAGAGTTAGGGAAATTATCGATGGGTGTACGGATCTAGAGGTGTTGCAGAGAACGTGTTCTAATGCCTTTAAGTTGTATACGAAGACAAAGCCTTTACCTTCAAGGGCTTCCATTAAACGTGCAAAAGGATTGTCACCGGAGGGATTGCACCCCATGTTCAAGAACCTAATGGGTGGCAATGAGCTAACAGCTGCTGCCTTTTCCGAACGTTTGAAAGCTTTCAAGTGAGTGTGCTGCATTATGGTTTTTCTTCCATCAGACTTTAAATTGCTTTTATATTATCTTTAAACACAAATACACGATGTTAGTGTGGTCCAACATTGTTCTGTTGAAATTGTTCGTATATGTTTATGTTTTTATTTTCTCTATAGTTGCTAATTTGCATAATGGGTTACAAATACCAGACCGAAGCAGACTATATTAGAAGCAGAAGGGGAGAAATCAAAGAACTCACGTGTAAAATTTCTCAACTTTAAACCCTAAATATTCATGCATTCTAGTTCCTTACTATATGTACTGGATCCCATTTTAATTGTCATAATGATTTTTTATCTTTAGTATCACATGCTTTCATACTACCCATAAGCCCTTAGATTTCCACATTTGTTAGTTGCTGGTACTATCTCATCAAGGCAGAGTTTTTATAAGTTAGTTCCTTAGGAAGGGTTTGCTTGCCTGGCAATCATTATGCTGATGCTAATTAGGTTACTCTTACTAGGAAACACCATTTTGGGAAAGAATTTATGATAATAAAAACCAATAGAAACTGGGAGGGAATAAAGTAGAGAAGGAATATCAGATAAATTAGTTATCAGGGTTCAAGCTATTAGTGATTTGAGAGCCAGTAATTTTTAGACCTTGAAGAGAGAATTAGGCCTTGAACCTGTAATGTTGGTGACCGACTTAATGGATAAGTGGGGAGGTTGAGTCTCCATAGAACACGGTTATAAATTAGTTTATGTATGCATTGAGGTGAATGGTGTTACATGCATATTCATCCTCTCATAAGTTTTTAGATGTTTTTGAAGAATGGTTGCACACTATCCCGTCATTTTATATATCAAGATCATGCTTTGAACTGCAGGGTTCTTCTAGTCAATGGGTCGATGTCATGAAGAGGAAAAGAGATGTTCATGAAAAAATAATCACACTTCATCATCAACAATCTGCTGATCTAGTGGCAGAGGTACTTCGGTTCTTCAAAATTATTTAATTTTTTTTTTTCTTAATATATATGTTCTTCTTAATGTTTCACAGACCTATTGCACGAAAGATTGATCTGTAACCGTAAACCAGGCAATTATAAAATAGACTCATATCCAATGATGTATTTTGTGTTTGTATGTTACAAAGAAGAAAATGATACTAAGCAACCAAGATATCTTCAGTTTTCTGATCAAAAATAAAAAAAAAAAAAAAAAATCTTCAGTTTTACATCCAAAGGATGCAACCTGTGTAACTCTTACTTGCCATGATTCTAATAATTAATATTATCCTATAAAAGTGGTTACTAAATGAACCCATGTTTCATATTGGGAATGAGAATTTCGCGAGGTAAGGGGTTTAATGATCTGTGTTGCATTTTTAGAGAGGCTGGAAGGTGTGGTATGGAGTCTTAGTACGTGTGATTCATTGACTTCTGTCTCGTTGGATAAAATATAAAATATGTGCACTTTATGTGTTGATTAAAGATGATAACCATTTCCTAGGTCTTTTTTGTCTTGGTACTAGAGCCTAATGAACTCTTTCTGTGTTACTATTCAGGAAGCCAAATCAGAAGCCACACTTGATGAGGATTTAGAAATCGTGTTACCAAAGAAGAAGAAGAAAAAAGGTAACTACTTTACTTCTATTTCCACATTTCATATTCATTTGTTTTCCTCCTCTTTTTTTAAGCTTCTGATCGCCCAATTGTTGAATTTCTTAAGTGCTCGAGACACCTCTATTATTAGGATGGAAGAAAAGTTGGTCGACTATTTGTATGAATGTTGCAATTACCATTCCCCTAATTGCATTATCTTTACGCTTTGTCTCTTTTGTGAGTGGACAAGATAACTAATACCTTTGCTGATTTTGTAAGCGTCTAGAGACTCTAGACATATTGTTTGATGGTGTCCCACGATAGCTGTTTAAGTTTATTTAAGAATCACGGCCTCGTAGACAATATTTCTGCAGCTGTTGCTTTTCTCTACTCAGTAAAATTCATCAAGTTTTGGAGTGATGTCTAATGAACTAGTCATTGTTCTTTGCTCAACACGTACTGCTTGTTTTACTAACTCGGGGTACCATTTTTAAAAAAAATTTGTTGCGTTCTGTCATTATGATTCCTCTCTAAAATTGTTCAGCAACTAATGAGTTCATTTAAACATTGAATTATGTTGATTATCTGTGGGTCAACCAAGGATCTGTGGATGCTGATAGGTTGGTGGTACTGAAACTGTTATCATATTTCAGAAGTTAGGAGAGTAACTTCGAATGACATTTTTTTCATTTTTAGGCATGAGCACACTGAAAGCTATTCTAACAGTTTTAAGATTTCCATGTGGTTGTCAAATTCTGAAAATGGTCTGGTGGGCATACAAGCAGTTGTTGATGGTTAGAAAAATTAGGTAGAATTGTTGATTTAGGATTACAAGACAGGTTTGAGTAAAATATTCAGTTACTTACATTAGGGTCAAACACTTGCTTGTGCAGTTTCAATGAAATTTAAAGGGTGTCACAAAATGCATGTATTTACTTTAACTTTAGATAGATGATGGGAAGAACTTCCCTTTCATAATGTAGTATACACTTGGAGTTATCTGTTTTGTTACTTTACCATTCTTGAGTTATACATCCAGCTCAGGTGTCGTCAGCATGCCTTTTCCCTTTCTAACCCCTTAAATTTTTCTGGTCAGTGCTAGAGACGGTGGGTACCAAAAGAAAGGCAGAAAGCTTCAAGGATGACGAGTACTTCATAAGTTCAGAACCAACAAATCAAGTACGTTTTTCTTTATTCCCCGTGTGGTTCCTGCCTTTTCTGGTAGCAAATCCATGTCTTTTGTCCTAAGTTTGTTTACATAAATCAAGGGGTCAACAAGAGTCATTCGCGAAGTAGTTTGTATGAAGTGTCTGGTTATTAACTTTTACCAAGTTGCACTTTCCTACATCTTAGAAAGAGATGTGATTCTTTAACTCTCCCTGTCTTTTTTGGAACAACCAAAGAATTCATCGTTTATCCCTTCGAAAAGAGAGACAAGGATCTTTTTAACATTTGTTAGAATCTACTGAAATTGCTGTCAACAGAAAGTACAAGGAAAATTAGAAACCTATCAATATTTCATAAATAGAAAGTAATGTTTTCATAAATTTAGAATCACAATCTAGGGTAAGTTTTTGTAGGACTCCTAAAACAGTTTATATATGGTAGTAACGTTTCCTGTCCTATTTTGTAAGTGTGGTTTTGGAATTGAACACGTACCATTTTGCAGCACATGGAGTTAGGACTCTCTGTCAGAGCTAATGAGGGATTTCATTCAAACAGGTATTTCATACTTTTATAGTTAGAATGCATCCGACGTCAACCTGCGTGATCAGCATTAAGTGCCTGGTTGTTCGTTTACTTTTTGTTGTTAAATTTAGGAACTTGCAGATGCTATTTGATGTTCATTAAGTTTTTCCAATACTTTTAGGTTGGACTCTGCTATTCTTGATCTAGTTCCAGATGATAATGCAAGCATGAAGAAGAAAACTTCTCAGTTTCACTGGGATAAGGTTCTCTCTATAAACTCATTCGTCATCAGTTTCTTTATTTCTTGTTTGCTTTGATGTGTTATTAAAAACCATTTTCTGGTTACCTTTTGCAGAAAGCTAAGAAGTATATCAAAATGAACAACGGTGATCGTGTGTCAGCCAGCGGAAAGGTATGTCTTTTGTGTTTTAAATCTGCTTTGTGTTTTGCCACATATGACTGAAAATTAAAACACTTCTACATTATTGAGCTTCTGCTAATTGCATGCAGAAGGCATGTCTGTCTATTAGCACAGTAAAACATTCAAATCGGGGTTTCCCATATAGTTGTAATGCTTGTATGATTATACACTTGTACCAACATTTTATATTTCTGCTTTAAGAACTTTTGGGTCATGGTTCTTTACTTTATGGAGCTGATTCCCACGATATCTGGTTCCCCATGCTTTGATGTTGGAGATCAGAGATTATATTTTCTTTAATTTTCTACATTGGTGTACTGATGATTAATCCAAGTCCGGACGTTGTGGTCATGCAGATTATAACTGAAAGTGGCGCAAAAGTGACAACTACCAAGACTGGTATATACAAAAGGTGGAAAGAACGGTCTCACAGTAAGGTTTCTTTTGGGGGGTCAAATACTGAAGGACCTTCTGACGAGGGAAGTGGAGAACGAGGAGGCTCTACAGGTATATCCATATTCTGTACTTCATTTTTTGGACATTATGAAAAGTAATTTTTTATCCCTGTCCTCATTTTCCATAGATGATAAGAAAGTTTGTTAAGGAATATGACTATGTTTTTCTTAACCAGTGTCCAGAGATTCATCACGAGGAAGAAGAGGTGGTGGTAGACCGTTAAGAGGGGGAACTAGATCTCGAGCGATTCCAAACGCGCACATTCCTTCAGAACTAAGAGATCCCGATCAAGTTAGAAAGAACAGACAACAGGAAGCAAACAAAGCTTCTTTCTCGAAGACTTCAAGAGGGAAAAAGTTCGGAAGAAATGGAAAGATAGGGGGAGGTAGAGGCGGCGGAGGTAGGGGTGGAAGTAGTCGAGATGAAAGTGGATTCGGAGGTAGGGGGGGAGGTAGAAGTGGTGGTAGAGGCGGAAGTAGGGATGAAAGTGGATTCAAAGGTAGAGGCAGTGGTAAAAGCGGTGGTAGAGGCGGAAGTAGAGATGATGGTGGATTCAAAGGTAGAGGCAGTGGTAAAAGCGGTGGTAGAGGTGGAGCTAGAGGTGGTGCTAGAGGTAGTGCCAGAGGCGGAGGAAGAGGTGGTAAAGGAGGTAGCAGATATTGAAAGACAACAAATTAGGAAACATCTGCATCTCTATCATTTTGGCATACATTCTTGTATCACTAAATATTTTTTCGTTTTCGTCTTCTATAACCAGAAAATTTTGGCATACATTCTTGTATCAGTTAATATTTTTTTCGCTTTTATCTTCTGTAACCAGAAAATAATATTTGGGATCCCCTCTTCTAATAGGTAAATCTAAACTAAAGTCTTTCAAAAAGAAATTGAGCCTTTTAAACACAGACGAGCTAACTGGAAATCCAAGACTATTAACTCAGGCTGGTAGGTCTACAATGAGCACTGTCAGACTACCTAAAAAGCCTATTTAATACCGGTGGCGCTTTCAATCTAATAGATGGGTCAATCGGATTTCTTGGCATACTAGAGGGGATAAATCAATGGGTGGCTCAGCTATAGGGTGTTCGAAATTTTGAATACTCCTTGAGAGTTGCTAGAAATTTAAAATGACATCTAGTAGCGAAAAATATGACTTTTGGAGAAGCAAAATCTTTTTTGCTTCCGGCAATTTTTTTTTTGCTTTCTTGTTTTTGGAGAATCAAAAGCACTTATTTTCTTGAAGGCAATGTATTTCAAGAATCATGAATGCATGCATCTCACAGTCCCTAAACGGAAATGATGAGTGTAGAGCTGGAAATGTCCACAAACAGAAAATCATGGTGAAACATTAGCATTACTCTAATAATGCCCGATGAAAGAGATTTTCTTCCTTTCAAATAAGTAAGAAAAAACCATTTTGCTGAACGCCTGGTGTAGTGAACCTCTTGTGGTGATATACGCGATGTGGGAATAAAGCCTAACAGAAATGTCTGCAACAAAAAAGCTCGGTATTTCCATAATGGAGAGGCGTAACAAGAATAACAAACTCTTATCATATTTGCCATATCAAGAAACTAAATGACAATTTAAGAAGCTGCATTACAAGCCAAAACAGTGTAACTGATCATACTAAAGCTACCATTAATTGGTTCAAAAAGATATTGCATGTTCATCCTTGTGGTCACTATATAAACCCCATAGCTCTTCTCCATTAAGCACACCAAAATCAACTAGTAAACGATATAGACACAAACACATATATATATATTACTTTAGTAAGTTCTCATAAAAGAAAGATGATGAAGGTGTTTTTCTGTGTTGTTGCTGTTCTAGCCATGGCTCATATGATGGTTGAACCAACCCAAGCAGCCTTTACCTGTACCGATGTTGACCGGTGCCTTGTGCAATGCATGCCATACTTGGTCGGCACTGCAACTGTGCCTGCTTCAGCATGTTGTGATGGAGTTAAGCAAATCAAAGGGATGACAATTACCATAGAAGACAAACGCCAAGCGTGCGGCTGTGTTAAAGATGCAGCTAATAAGTACCAGAACATAAAAGAAGATGCAGCCAGTGGACTCCCTACCAAGTGTGGTGTTCCTCTATCTTACCCTATCTCCAAAAACATTGATTGCAGCACGTAAGTTATCGATCATAATCTCAGCTAATTAACTTATCTTAATTTGTATATATCTTACACACAAACTTCAGAATTTCATAATATATATCAGGTTACTCAGCTGAGATTCCAAGGATTTTCACTGATCTTTTTTGGTTAAACACAAGAAATTTGATATATGCACATACTAAAACTAAACACTCCATGCACTTGCAGGATCAATTAAAGATGGAGACGCTTTGCTGGAAAATAAAAGGAGAAAAGAGTATCTGATGTCCCTGGCCCTGCAACTCTCTTTAGATAAATGCTTAATTAGCTAGTTCTATTTAAGTATGGTTTTGGTTTTATATGGAATTGCTTTGTAATGGAGTTATGGTCCACTCGAACCATCTCTCCCAGTAATAAAATATTATGAATAACGTTCTGGTAGACACTTCGATCTCTGATCAGAAAAAGGAACGTATTGATGATATTGCATTGAGATGGTATCATAAGAGAGAGATGCCTAACCAAAACATAAGGTGGTTCTCAAATTGATAGGAACAGGTTGATGTTGCATTGAGATGAGATGCCAATGTAGCAGCAACCTGGTTCGCCTTACAATTTATCAAATTAAAAGTGACTGAACTTGAGCTCTCCAAGACTGCTTTTTTGGCATATTGGTGACCAGATTCCAAATCCAATCTGCTGGTAATGGCATTTCGGCTAGCGACTTCAAAATTACAGCAAACACCTCGAGTGCTTGGGTTTGCCTGAACTCCGGTTTCGCACTAACACATTGCTCTAAGATGCAAGCTTCATTTGCCTATGAAAAACCACTTTTACAAAATCAGTTTTTAGTCCAGACTTTTTAGTATCCAGGTACTCCAAGAATACATGCTGGAATAATTCCACAGAATCTATATAACACTATAATTTCCTGCATGAATGAATTTCAAAAGCCAAGAATGTTGCCTGCTGAGCAAGAGGTGTAACCATTTTGTGTGTGGCTACAGAAGCTTGTACGAAAGTGAAAATGACCATAGGGAACTTTTTTACCTTCTTAATTATGTGAAACTAGCTGTGCTTGTTTATGAAATATGGGATTCATGTGTTAAAATTAAGAGCAAAGGTCAAGGAAATTCATTATTCCTTGAAAAGGTGCGCCCACAGTCCAACTCTGCAACAAGTTAACAACTATGTGCGAGTTGGACTCAGCTTGACCCGGTGAGTTAACAAAACCGGTTTATCTCTAACTTACCCTCCCTGGTAGAGTTAGTTTAATTACCCTGGTTAGGTTAGGTTATACTGGTCGGGTGTTGATTTTAGCTGAATTACTTGATGAGAGTAAGGTTGTACCGATTTCGGTTTATGGGAATTTAGAGATAGAAATTACTGGTGTTGCACATGATTCTAGAGAGGTGTGTTCGGGTGATTTGTTTGTGTGTTGTGTTGGGATGAAAACGGATGGAGTTTTAGGGCGTCTGAAAGTGGTTTCCTTCATTCTTACATAAAGAAGTTGAAAATCAAATACCCATGTAAGCTAGAAAACTTGCTCAAAGGATCGAGAAGCTTGCTTCTATAGAGGTATTTCTTCAATGACCTAATTTATAATTTATCATAGCTTGAATCTTCCTTTGGCAAATTATAACTCAATTTTTTGAGTTATAATTTTAACAATTTGAAGTTGTTATGCAAGCTATGTCTGATTAGGGATTTGAAAATCTTATCTTTTAACAGTGTTACTAGACAATACTAATTTCTTGATGTTCTCTATGAAATGGCAAAATTAGTGTTGCTGCTGTTTCCCATGCCAGAAAATCCAGTCACCTCTAATTTTTGTAAGTATTTTTTCCCTCTTACCTTCTTTTCATATCAATCTCTCTGTAGTTAATTTGCCTCAATTTCCCCTAATTTTGTTAGATTCCATTTCATTTTTAATGTTGTTGAAGTTTAGAGTACATAATTGTATGTTTTAATATAGATTAACTTTGTAAATTTGAACCTTCTTTTACCAAATCAACATCTTCAAGATGCCATACTCATTAAATGGGTAGCTTTCTAAATTGTGTAAACATAATGGCTCCTGTTTTATTGCATTTTTTTAATGGTTAATGCTTGATCTTTGATTTGATTAATCCTTGAGGTACATGCAGTTGGAAACTTGGAATCTCCGGTACAAAATTGCCTTTCAATCTTTAATGAACAAAATGGTGCTTTGTTAATTAACTAAAACTTCGATTTGCAGGGGACAATGATGCAACCATGATTTCCAACCTATGATCCTATGTGAAGGTTGGTATTGGAGGCTTTGGAAGATGAGCGGAGATCTCATATATTGTAGGTTTGTTTTGCTCTCACATCTTTTTCTAATAGAATCATATACGTAATCAACGTAGTTGTTTTCACCCCTGTTTGGTTGTTGATAATGATTCACCGTCTCATACTAAATTCCTACTGATGTTTCTCTCTCTCACTCTCATGAGTCATGCTATTATACTTCCACCAGCACAACCACTGCCACATCCATCATACTTCTCTCTTTCTTTTGGGTTGTCTTCTCCATTCTCCCACTTTTCATTATAAGATTTGTTCTATTGTTGTCATATGCTTACATTTTAATTGATTAATCTAGAATAAAGAGTCTTCGATAGGGTTTTAGTTTGGATAAGGTTAAACATGTAAAATGCTCACTTCATTTTATTTTAGTCATAGGGTTTTAGTTTGGATAGGGTTTTAGTCATATGTCCCATACTCACTTCATTTTATTATGCTATTCATTGTATACAGACTAAGTTTGTTGCCTGTAAAATGCTTTAGGTTGGTTAATTTGTGTACCTCACTTCATACTAAACTTTTGAAGTATAGGCGGAATTTTGAAGCATAGACGGATTAATGAAGCATAGATGGAATAATGAATCTTATGTTGACTGGAGCATAGACGGAATAATGAAGCATGTGAAATCTGAGAAATTTATGGAAAAGGTAAATAGTCTATTACTTGAAGTTCCGAATACGATTGGATATTACGTTTGTCATATGTATGAGTACGGGTGACGTTCCTCTCATTTCATACTTGTTCGTTCTATTGGCATTCAGCAGTTTCCAACTTTCATTAGTGGACCTCATAAATGTGTCATTTTTAGAAAGTTTTATGTAAAACGTATTGTATTAAATCTTCATTACCGACAGATAATTTGTAAAGCTGAGAAGTATTTTCTTGAGTTAAAATCAAGGGGAACAAGTGCATTTCAGAGGAAGGAGTATTCGCGGGCAGTATATTGGTACTCAGAGGTACCTTCTTTTTTTTTTAACCGGAAACATATAAGGTTAAAGCGTTTAAATAAATTGCAATTTCATTGATAGATTTTCACCTTTTACAAAAGCACAGCCTTGTTCTGAACAAGTTAATGTTAGTTTGTTATGCAGGACTAGACATATTTTTTTTTGGACCCAAAGAAGTCATTTTCCTACTCCGGAAAATTGGACTCGGACTCCCTGGATTCATGTTCAAACTCTAGAATTGGGACTTCACTACAGTGCAAGAGAGGTAGGGAACTTTACTACAGTCCATATAGTTCTCTCATGACATCATAACATTTCAAAATACACTGTCAATATGGCATAAAAACCTAAAAATATATTGTTCCAAGTACAGTCCAATAAAATGAACAGGTAAAATGGCAAACTGTCGTATAAAATAAACTGGGTACCCAACAAAATGATCGTATAAAATAAACTGGGTACCCAATAAAATGATTGTATAAGATAAATTGGGTGTATTCATGGGCTATTAACTTATTTGGATTTTCTCTTTACAGATAAGAGATCCCCTTATTTGCAATTTATGGACCTTGGTAGATGGTGATACAAAAGAAATAATACTCGATTGGACTCGAAGAACTGTTGTTTACAATTCGTTTATTGTTTTTACGAAAAGATAAATTTTGTACTAAAAGAGAAAGGGAATCCATTATAAATTAGGGTTCAGCTGATCAAATAACATTTGAATGGTTGTCTCCCAGTTATGAAGAATAAAAGCACTGTTAATGAACCTGAAAGTGTCAAGAGTCGCAGCTCTATAAAACAGCTGTTTGCTCTACCCAAAGAATAATCTCATGATAAGATTTGTGCCTACCATTGCCAAAGACCCTATTTATTCCTTTCAACCCATATGTTCCAGAGAATTGCATAATGAACAAGCAGAATTGCATAATGAACAAGCTCCCAAATCTCCCTGCACCTGCCTCTTAAGACATTCCAATGCGAAGCATCAAAACGTTGTTGAGCAGTACTTGGTAGAGGCCAAGAGAGCGAAAGGACTTAATGAAATAGTCCCAAATCTCGAACAAATAGTTGCAATGGAGTAACATATGATCTGCAGTCTCTGTCTCGGTGTTACACACAACACTATCAAGGTTAATTCCTCTGTCTCAACATAGCTCTTGTAGGAAGAGAGTGATTGGAAACAACGCACATCATGAAAGAAACCTTGTGAATGGTCTTGTGCCATAAATACTTCTCAAATCTGCAATCAATGTTATTGCCGGTAAAAATTAAATTTCGTAACACTTTTTTGCCATTTCTTAATTTAAAGGTAAACTATTCGTTTATTAACTATGATCAAATTCAGTAATACATAGCTTAAAGCAAAGTAGAAGAAGATGTTGTTTACCTCAACTTGGAATGCATTGTTGTAACCCGTAATAAGAAATTAGATCTAACAAGTTACAAATTCAGACACTACTTATACAGTGATTATTATCCAGATCAGGTTTCATAGGACTGACATTGTTTTATACGACTATTTGAATCAATTACCCATTTATATTTATATTATACTGCAATATAACAACTTACCCAATTTATTTTATACGACCTTCTTAGTTGGGTACCCAGTTTAATTTCGAGAATCTGCGAGAAGTCCATCTACCATGAACAGGAAATTTTTTTTGATCACCCACATACGAGAAACTGCTGATGCTGGAGTGCTCCACTTTCGTGACTCCCGGTACTAGTAAAACGGCGTACAAAATTTGCACCCCAGCGTTAGCGACTTTATTTGACCACTACTACCGGATCAATGCTAACACAATTCTGCTCACCACTTGATCTTCAATAAAAAGACTACCTTGAGAATTTATCATAACTAGATGACCGCACGCGGTGGGGAGGCCGAAGTAGAACCAAAAGCGTGACCAAACTGATCTTTTTATCCATATCCGAAGGTTTCTACTTCAAAATGTTTCAACTTTTAAAGTACTCATCCGACGTCAAAGAGAGGTCAATATTCTAAGTGTAATGAAATGAAGACATCAACCTTTTGAACTTTCCTGCAATTAGGAATTTTGAAAGACTGATAAACAACTCTTTGTACATACATGCCATACCTGAGTTATTAACCCAAAAAGTCATTTCTAAGGAGATTCAATTTTAGTTTTTCTTGGAATTTCACTGGGACATTAACGAGACTGCCAAAAACAAACACCACAAAATTGTCATCAATGCTAGAGCACTACAGTATATCTGCGAGTACATCCACGGTAAGCACAGACAATATAAAACACCGAAAAAAATATGACAGTATTCTAAGAAAGACGGATAGTACTGCTCAAAAATGCAAAAAGGTAAAGGGTTGACCTAGATATATGCACAAAAACATCAAGCACAACAATTCAACTATTAACTAATATGGTCTTAATAAGAAGAAAACAACGAAGGAGCTATGGGGAGTGCAGTTTACAGCAAAGTGTGGGTTGGAGGAAATGTCTGAAGAAGGGACTATTGAACGGATGCACCTCTAAAAATAACCAAAAGTAAAAAAACTCCGATCACTTTTGCTTACCAACTTTTGCACGTTACAGCTCAAACAAATATATAATGTAACCCCACAAGGCAAAAGACAATGAAATCCGCTTATCGATCTGTGTGAGTAATGTGTAGGTCTTGGTCACTCACATTAATGATGTAGAAGAAAATGCTGAAGTCACAGCAGTTTAACTAATATGGACTACATACAACACTAATTGGTTTTCACAATGTTGGAGTATATTGTTTAGTAGTTTAGCAAATAAAACTACAAAAATAACAAAATGTACAACAGTTACACCCCATCGGTAAGGTTGGATCAAGTCTTGACTTCTGTCATCAACTATTCGCGGCACACAACTCACCCAGGGTCAGTATGCGAGTTATGTACTCATCAGCCTTGATTTTTTTGTAGCAATATAACTTGATTTTGTATAATTTCCAGTAACCATATAAGTGGAAAGCTGGATAAAAGAAATTTGTGGAGTTTAATACCTTCTTCATGTAATTTTCAACAGGCCGTGGTAGTTGACAATGACTCTTCAATCCACCGAAGACAGTTTCCTTCCAACCAAATTCAGCGACCAGCTGAAAAGGGCTATTGATATCTCTTGACAGGATTCTGCGATTCTGCTACACCCATTAACTAATCATCACAGTAAGCAAATACAATATATAGATATGAAGAAAATGGCAATTGATATCGAATTGGCACCTGGTACTATATCAATTAAACATACAGCTTAGAAACCACTCTTTGCAGCAAGCCTCACTTCTTGAGGGAGTTGTTTCCAAAAGAATTCCAGTGCGAACTGGCTATACATGTCTGTAATACCTTCAAAATGAAGAAAATTAGAAGAGACAACTTATCAAACAGTTAATCTACAATTAACAAAGTAAACAGAACCAACAACCATTCTGATTTCATAGAGAAGATTCAAAATTTCATAGAGAAGAATCATAAAAATCTAATTTCGTAGAGAAGATTCAGAAAGTTGGGGAGGACCATTACCTTCAGAATGTGATCGTAGTAGAAATAGAGATTGTTATGAAGATGATGGACATACTGAAACTGAAATTGGAGAATAGATATAACCTAACCCATTTCTATTCTCTCCACAGCCGACCCGTATAACCTAACCTAATCAGGGTAGTTAAGCTAACTCGACCAGGAGGGTAAGTTAGACAAAAACGGGTTCAGTTAGCTCACTGAGTCAGACCGAATCGAACTCGCACATATTTGCCACTTTTCAAGGATTCCAACCGAGACCGCCCCTTTTCATGAAGTATCAAATTTTCATGACCTTTGTTCTAAAATTAATTTCATTTAAAACAAAAATAATATTATCAAAAACTAATAAAAATTTCAATAAGTTTATGTCCAAAGTACCAATAAAATATTGAATAAAGTAATTAAAAACCATAATAATTAATTAAAATAAGAGAATTAAAAAATTATGGGCTTGCAATGCAACATTTTGAAAGCTTATAGCACGTATTCAAGGTTCATACAAGGAAAGGATATTTCCCCTCCAGGTTACATTATGTTTTGTTAGTGGTCTAACTATTAAAAGGAATGGAATTTTCTTTACATAACAAACCAATAAATCCAATCCTTAGAACCATAAAATTCAAAGATCTTCACAACTGCTCCTTAACAAAAAAATTTTTTTATCAAATTGACAAATTGTAGACATGGTTGGTTTGTTTTAATATAAGCGCTCTTGGAAATGACACTCTTTAAATGAAATGTGGATTTGTTTATCACGGTTGCAATGCAATTCTCGGAAGGTTAGCAAATTTACTTATAATCAATCTCATATCATTACATAGCCCGGAATTTGGATTTAAATTTCTCATAAATCCCACTGGTATAAAAAGACAAGAAATGTGAGATACAATTTACCGTAAAAGATGCTTTTTGAATAGAAGTATATAGTAAATCATAACTAGGATTTGATTCAAAAAAAGTAACATCAATATGGGAAAATAAAAAGCCAAAAAAATAAAATTGAATCCAATAATATTATCTTATAGATGATGGCATGAGCATTAGAAGCAATACAAAAAAAAAACATAAAGGTAGAAAAGTCAAAATGCCTCTACATATTTCAAAAAAAGGGAAAACCACGAATGTACTTGCAAGATTTCGAAGAACAATTGAGGTGGGCTAGCATATCTATTGTGAAAAAAAAACCATTAACATGATGATAAAATGAGAGTAGTTCAAATAATCATCAAAGAACGAAATATATGAATCACTAAAATATAATAACAATCACAAAATCAAATAATCATCAGAAAGAGAGTTTGGTATGCTTACATTAATATTCGTCTACAGGAATATATCAACGCTTGTAACTTCATTAATTGCCTTTAAAAATTCATCTCCGTTGGTACTTGTAGAGTTACTTGTGTGGCACTTGTAAAATAGTATACATCAAATATCTAGATCAATAATTCTGTATTATATATATATTTGAAAGAGAGAAAGAGATCTATCATTTCTTCATGTCACCAGACTTCTTTCATGCGACAACCTATTATATATTAACATTTATCCGCACGACAATCTATAATAACATTTAAAAAACATTTGAAAGAGAAAAAGAGATTTACCATTTTCTCATGCCATCAGAATTCTTTCAATGCGATCTACAATCTTATTATTTTTTGGATAATCTTCGTTACCGATTTCGACAATAATAAAATTTTAATGTTATCTTCGCCATTTCATTACAATATTTGTAACAATGGTCTTCTTCTAAAAGAGGAATATAGAAAGAAATGATAAATCTAAACAAAACTAAAGCAAACTTATTTGGGTGTATTGAGGCGAGTAATCTCGTCACTAAAGACATTTAATTCCCTAGACTTAATGTTGTTACAGTGTTCTTCGCAACATTTCGAGGATATATCACCAAACATCGAACGCGAATAGATGTAGCACAAACTCTTCTTTAACTCTTGAAGACAATGTGCAAACTATAAAAATTCTAGTACTAGTTTATGGCTCTAAAACACACTAAAGTGCATATCTTTAACTCTTGAAGACAATGGACTTTATTGCATATCTTTGAGAATATTCGGTTTTGGAAATTCCTTGGTGTCGAAACTTCCTTGGTCTATAAATATTGAAGTTTGCATTTCAAGCAAACTAATCCTCAGAGCCAGCAAAACTACCTAGTTGTGTTGTTACTGGTGGAGCCGTCTATTCGGAGAGGAAAGTACCCTAATTAGGCGAAATCTCTTACGACCGCTCGTTTTAAAGACTTCTTTGGGATTGGGAAGCTCTACGAGTACCGTTGGTGGGAAACTAGATAATTGCATTGTTATTAGTTTTCGATTGATTTGATTGACTAACGGTTGTTGAAACTTTGATTGCACCTAGTTTGTTTATGCTTGAGAATCTTCTCTTCTGATATAAGATTCACTCAAACTAGATCATAGTATCGACGGGATATTTCGAACTGTTGTTAGATCTGAAGACATCTTGTGATAATTCATTGTTAACGCACTCCGTTCTGTGCGTGATTGATCACAAGAGATTCAAGTGGTGTTGTTCAGGTTATTGAAGATAAAATAAGATTTGAAAACGGAGAAAATTTCCTACTTGTGAATTGTGTGCACAAACCTTGATCGGCTGGGATCCAACTAGAATCGGATTTATTCGATTGATTAGCGTGAGATCATCATTCTCTATATTTATCTTTGAGATTTATATTGAGTGAGTGCGAATCTATACTTGACTATTTCGATAGTTATAGTTAGATTGATCTAACCATAAAAAGGAGTTTATTAGATTAAACATAAGAGCCTTTGTCAACGACTCATCTGAATCTTGTAGCAAGATTGATTAGAGTGGTTACCAAACCGATTTTTCATTTGATGTTTGGAATACGATCCATAAGACTTGATATTCACGTGCGTGACTCTCTAAGTCGAAGTCGCAGGGATACTGAGGGAATTAAGTAGCTAGGGATAGTTTGCTTGATCTCAACTATATGAAGTTGGTATTAGATTTTGTATAGCGGCTTAATTATGAGAGTATTCAAAACTGGACTAGGTCCCTGAGTTTTTCTGCATTGGCGGTTTCCTCGTTAATAAAATCTTACTGTGTCTTTTACTTTGATTTTTGTATTATTATTGTTTATTATAATAAAGTAAAATACACATATACGTTAACTCTGCATTACTTGATAGTGATCCTATAGAGTTTGGTTATTACCGAACCTATTATCAAGTAACACACTTTGTTGTCGTATTGTCTCGATCTTGTATCAATAGTCAATCACACAAGTTATCTTGTTATTGTATTGTCTCGATCTCGTATCCATAGACAATCACACGAAGTGTGAACCGAATTGTCGTATTGTCTCGACTCTGTCCATAGACGATCCCATTCGGTAGAGGACTTATAGGTTGAAACAAAAAGATTGTGGTGTATTTGGGTACCCTCGTCTTTTTAGTGTGAGTTAGACTTATGATTTGGTATGACCGGATTTTATAATTGGTGTAACCGATCCTAAGTAATTACCATGTGATGGTATGATCGATCCTTGTAATTGGTGTGACCGATCCTAGTAATTGGTATGACCGATCATAAGTGTTGTGTGACCGATCCTTGTTGTTATAGTACTGCTCGGTCGAACTCGCAAACATTGCTATCTCAAGCTTGTTTGTCAATGTTAGTAATCAAAACTATAAGTCTTGATTTCTAGTCTACTTATAGTGATGTCTCGGACTAGGATAGATTGTGTAGTTGAGCATTAGACTTCACGGCGTTCATCAATTGAAGACGAAGAACTACTAAGGCGATCTTGTGGAACTTCATCAACAAAAGGTATGTGGAGACTAAAACTCATCTATCACTTGGAAAGTCTATTTCTACTCTATCTCCTATATTGAGACAAAAGTCGTATTACTATATAGTTGTCGATTATACACATTTGAGATTTCGAGCTTAGTTTAACTCGCTTACATATTTCTCGGAATATGTGTTGGTAAGCTTTCGCTTCAACCAAGTTCATCTTATATTCTTGACGAAAGTCAAAAGATGATCATGTGAAAATCGCCGAGTAACATCTTACATGGTTTGTGTGATACAATCATTTGGTGTAGACTTGGAATGTTTCGTTATGATTATTTCAATAAGTTGAAAATTGCTTTGATGCTAATAGTGTGTGAAAACGGCTATTGTTATCCTCTAAGAAAGTTTCAATGATTGAAATAAGAGTTTAGAACACTTAACCATCATTGGATTATAAACATAGTGTGCATTCTTGCATGTATGTGATCCATGACCGGAACTAAAGTTGTGAAATTCTGTGTACTAAGTACACATACCGGTACGTATACTTGCGTAAGGTATAGGTCCGGGAATTTCTGCTGGGATTTGGAAGTGTACTAAGTATGCATACCCGTTTGCATACTGGCGAACCCAAACTCAGACCGACTGCTTAAGTATGCGTACCCGTTTGCATACTTGAGTGGTTAAAGTTCTAAAATCGGTTTGCTCATAAACTAATACATTTATATATTAAGGAATGCATTCTTTGCAAACCGTGGCTATAATGTTCATGAATTGATTCGAGTGAATCAAACTGATTTTGCTTAAATTGTGTTCTTGTATACTTCTATGAGAATATAGCAATTGAACAACTCTTTAACTAGTTTAATTTGAGTCATTTGAACTAGTTATGGTTAATATGAATAAGGTTAATATGAGAGTGTTCATATTGATAACCTCGGTTAACTACGGTTGAGCCAACATGGTGTACACGTTTAGGTACGGTTACTAAACCTAAATAAGGGTACATTTCATTTATGTATAACAATCTAAGTTCGATCTAACGGTTGAAAGATATTAGCTTGAATCTAATCTGGTTTTCATCTAACGGTGAATATTGAATCCTTTGTTAAACTTAGATTGCAAACCCTGATTTGAAAACTATATAAAGGAGAACTCTAGCAACTGGGAAACCTAATCCCCATACCTCCTGTGTGATATTAGTTGTATAATCTAGAGTCGATTCTCCTCTAACCTTAGGTTTTTCACGAAACCCTGTAGGTTAACGACTTAAAGGCTTCATTAGGATTGTGAAGCCGGACCCAACTATTTTCTCTGTAGTTGCGTGATCTGATCTTTCCATTTCTATCATGTTTAAGTACTATATTCTTTAAGATTGGCTCGAGATTTAATCTCCGATAGGCAAGATAAAAAGTAGTCATAACATCTTCGTCTCATCGTTTGTGGTTCCACAATATCTTGTTTCGCTACCATACAATTAAGATTATTGTGAGGTGATTGATATTTCTAGGCTGTTCTTCGGGAATATAAGTCTGGTATATCAATTGGTTCATGTTCACCTTGATTTATCAAAAGACGGAACAAAACTTGTAGGTATTTCATTGGGAGACAGATTTATCTATTCCTATAGACTTTTCAGTGTGAGACAGATTTGTTTATCAAGTCTTCAACTTTGGGTCGTAGCAACTCTTGGTTGTGGGTGAGATCATCTAAGGGAATCAAGTGCATAGTATCCTGATGGGATCAGAGACGTAAGGAACGCAACTGTACCTTGAATCAGTGTGAGATTGATTTGGGTTCAACTACAGTCCAGTCCGAAGTTCAATTGTAGTAGGCTAGTGTCTGTAGCGGCTTAATACAGTGTGGTGTTCAAATCTGGACTAGGTCCCGGGGTTTTTCTGCATTTGCGGTTTCCTCGTAAACAAAATTCTGGTGTCTGTGTTATTTCTTTTCCGCATTATATTTTGTTATATAATTGAAATATCACAGGTTGTGCGTTAAGATCAATCAATTTGATAATCCAACCTTTGGTTGTTGATTTAAATTGATTGACACTTGAACATTGGTCTTTGGTACCGTTCAAGTTGTTTCACATAATAATCAGGCTCGTGGATTTCTATCTGTTTGATTTGCTGATTACATTGTGAAACAGAGATATAAACTCTTTGATATACTTTTTTGTAGATTGAGTCTAACTGTCTAGTTGATTCTCTTAAAAGTATATTGGAGTTTGTCTATTCAGATTGCCAAACGAAATATTGGGTGTGGTTGTTAGACCCCCGCTTTTTCACTTGTAATTGGTGTAACCGATCCTGGTAGTTGGTGTGACCTATCACAAGTAGATACCATGTGTAGATGGAACCGATCCTTGTAACTGGTGTAACCGATCCTAGAGACTGGTGTGACCGATCTCAAGTAATTTCATATTTAGGTATAACCGATCCTAGTGATTGGTATAACCGATTGAACCCATGTATGTAATTTGATATGATCGATCACATAGTAGTCTTGGGATACAGGCAAACCGATTCTAAACTTGTTTGGAAGTGTGGTATAACCGATTCCAAGAAAGAAAATCCATGTAAATATGAAATAAGGATTTGCAGTGAAAAGATGTCAACATACTTTGAACACGAGCATTTATTGTTCAAAGATATTCCTTAGTACTCAAGGTGATCCTGTGCTGAAATATATTAAGAATCTTTTAATTAAGGTTTTTGGTTTTATATGTTTTAATTACCAGCAATTAACGCATATCTCTAGAGAATAAAAATTAGTAATGTGCATTTACGAATTTGATATTTTCTATTGAGATATTTCGGAAATATAGGACAAGCACTTATTAGAATTAGGAAAACCTAATTTTGCCATTCATTGCATTTCTTGAGAATATCTTCGGTTTTGGAAATTCCTTGTTGTCCAAACATCCTTGGTCTATAAATACCGAAGTTTGCATTTCTAGCAAACTATCCTAAGAGCCAGGCAAACTTCATTTCTTGTTGTTTGTGGTGGAGCCGTCTATTCGGAGAGGAAAGTATCCTAATTAGGAGAAATCTCTTACGACCGCTCGTTTAAAGATTTTTGTGGGATCAAGAATCCCTACGAGTACCATTGGTGGGAAACTAGATAATTGCAGTGTTATTAGTTTTCGATTGATTTGATTCACTAACGGTTGTTGAAACTTTGATTGCACTTCGTTTGTTTATGCTTGAGAATCTTCTCTTCTGATATAAGATTCACTTAAACTAGATCAGAGTATCGACGGGATCTTTAGAACTGTTGTTAGATCTAAAGACATCTTGTGATAATCCATTGTTAACAGACTCCGTTCTGTGCGTGATTGATCACAAGAGATTCAAGTGGTGTTGTGTAGATTTTGAAGATAAAAGAAGATTTGAAAACGAATAAGATTTCTTATTAGTTTTCGTATCTTGTGAATTGTGTGCACAAACCTTGATCGGCTGGGATCCAACTAGAATCGGATTATCTTTGATAGATCTGATTGATTAGTTGCGTGAGATCGGCTTTTTCTATATTTCTCTTTGAGATTTGTATTGATTAAGTGCGAATATATACTTGACTATTTCGATAGTTAAAGTTAGATTGATCTAACCAGACAAAGGAGTTTATTAGATTAAACGGAAGATCCTTTGTTAACAACTTATCTAAATATTGTATCAAGATTGATTAGAGTGGTTACCAAACAGATTCTTCCTTTGCTGTTTGGAATACGATCCAAATGACTTGTTATTCACGTGCGCGACTCTAGAAATCGAAGGCGCAAGGATACTAAGGGAACTAAGTAGCTAGGGGTAGTCTTCTTGGTCTCAACTATATGAAGTTGGCATTAGATTTTGTATAACGGCTTAATTCTGAGAGTATTCAAAACTGGACTAGGTCCCGGGGTTTTTCTGCATTTGCGATTTCCTCGTTAACAAAATCTTGTGTTGTGTTATTTACTTTACTTCCGCATTATAATTTTTTTATATTATAATAAAGTAAATACACTTGTGCGTTAATCCTAATCACTTGATATTGACCCTATAGTAAATCGGTTTCGGACCGTAAATATTTGGATTCTTTAATGCAAAGGAACACTATCTCTCTTATATTTTATTTGTTTTTCAATTTTCCATGTCAATGATTGGCTCTTATCTTTATTATTATTAGTTTATATTACAATTAATATCCAATGCACCAACTCTATCCTCATTTTTAAAGGTCTTTACATGTTTAAAAATATCAGTGTGGTTATTTATGATGCTGGAACTGGGGACTGGTGGTTTACTATTTACGGAGACAAAATGAACGCAAACATTGGATATTGGCCCAGAGAGGTGGTTCTTCATCTTGGTGCCAGTGCTACTTTAATGGTATGGGGAGGGTTAGTTTACAACACCCCACATGAAACAAGCCCACCCATGGGAAATGGACACTTTCCGGATGGCAACTCAAAAAAGTTTGTAGTAATATATGACTTACATTACCAGGATGGAAACTATGCAACTGCAGAGCCCGTTATATGGAACGATTTCGGAAGACAAAAATACAATGAAAATTGTTATACCATAACCCGCAACGACTTTGATAAAGCTTATAGGTACATCATATTCTTTGGTGGACCTAGAGGAAATTGTGACTAAGATCACAACTACTATAACTTTTTTCTGTCGGACAAATTTTACTATTTTTATTGATATTCTTAAATAATAAACTACCTCTTATATATAAATCTATCTTGATGTTGTGTTAGTTATTGAATTTGTGCAAGTTATTAGAATAAATGAGCCAATCACCAAGTGGTCTGGTGGTTGGCATGCTCCCTCCCACTGCAGAGGTAGGGGTTCGTACCCTGTAATTGCTGAAATCCACTCCAATTTAAGGAGTTTGGATGTAGTCTGGGGCATAATTTTTTTTTGGAAGGAATAGAGTAGATCAAGTTATTGAATTTGTGTTAGCTATTGAGTTCCTGCTCGGATCTTCTCCTATGGGAGCGGATCTGAGTAGATCAAGTCACCCTTTTCTCTTCTTTACTCCCTTTGCTTCCTAGATTCTTTGTTAACCGGTGACATCGCCATTAAATCTTTTGTAACTAGTTTGGTCATGTTTCACCTGTGTAGGATTCATGGAATAGTTGTAATTCTTTCTCTAATCTATGATTGTACCTGTTGTAATTGGTTAACTTTTGATATTTGTCTATCTATGATTTCAAATCTATTGCAAGGTGTTACGATTCTGAGTCGGTCTTTTATTATCAATGTAGTTTAAGATTTTTCTATGTAAAAAATTGGAATTAAACTATATATCTTTAAACTTTTCACTAAAAGTTTCGTTAATGCATATTATTATATGAGGTTAAAGTAAAACTAATATTTTTTTTTATTTAAAAAGAAAAGCTTAAAATCCAAAAGTTATATCAAAGTTTAAACCTCTTTTATACTAAGAAAATATGACTATACCATTGTACCACATTGACATCCACAATAGCCAATATCTTAGAACAAAGTTACATCATATTGGTTTTGTTGTGAAACTAGAAATAGAGAAGAAGACACGGAGTAGAGGAGAAGGAAAAAATACCAATTTCTACCGATGTATATATAATATAGAGTTTAAGCCTCTATTTATATAGATAGAAGACTTGATGTCCAAGATAAGTAAACCTTAATCTTAGACACGAAGGGCATGTTAGTAAATAAACTTGGTTTATAACACTCCCCCTGATGACCATTATGGCTAAGTCATTACAAACATACCAGGAAAAATCAAAATAGAAAAACCTAAAATTGCATAAGCATGTAATGACTCGGACACTATTGGACAGACATATGTTGCCTCGTTAAAACCTTAACAAGGAAAACTGAATGGGTCAAAACCTTGACAAAGAAAAAAACAGTACAACGTGATAAGTCTAGTAGATAGCACCTTGTCTAATAATGCTCCCACTGATGAGTACTTCAGTTTAATCATGCGTTGCAAATCTTTGAGTTTAGAAATTTCAATTTTGGTAAATGAATTTCTTAAATGTAGAAGATTGTTGTACTTTCCTGAAGAAATTTTCTAGTTGTTAAAGTTTTCTTTTGTTTAACATAAACAATGTTGTCTTTCGTTAATACTCTTATTGAGTTTAAGTTCTTCTTTAACACTTTGAGGACTTGTGTCATGGATTGCTAGCTTATAGAATATGATTCGCAAAATTAGTTAATGTAGTTTCTTCAACAAAGTGCCAAGATACGGATACATTACAATACGTGAACAAAATTTGTATTTGTGATTAAACCTTATGTGGTTTAGAAGGACATATCCAAACTTCTAAGAGATGATTATGTTGATTTGGTCTAATCAAATATGGACACCACAAAATAACCGAAATTGTACATGTAACACCCTGAGTTCCAGACCAGGGTCAAACACATATGGAGATCCGAACTCGAAGCATTACGGGTCGGAAAAAGACTAAAAGATTTATTTTTATTTTCTATATTATTTCACTAAGCATAAATAATTGTTTTTACACATGAATTTGATTTACTATATAAATACATTAGCAACATTGTCAGAAAAATATAGTCAAATTACACATCAAATGATAATAAAAACAAGACGGTCAACAATTCATCTAATATTTAAGCTCCACTTCCACCATTTAAGAAATATGCAAAAAAATGTCAATTGGGGTGAGTTGACGGCTCAATAGGTATACTTTCCCTTCCTTTAAAATATACATAGAAAACACGAAGAATTTCACAAACCCTTAACATGAAATAACAGTAAAAGCTTCATTACTAACAACAATTTATAAATAAATTCAAAGGATCCAAATTCCCAATTATTATTCAAGTCATTTTAACATATGATCTCACGGTACAAAAACCTTGGTTCGTACACCCACCTATCGTTTCTACGGAACGGACAACCGCCATCGATGGTCAGGAACATAAGTTCCTATGGGGATAATTACCCGTCGTTAACATGGAGATAAGTTCCATTTAACGGAAAACATGAACTCATCTTTTTGTAAATCATTTTTACAATTAATTTAAATAATCTTCCCGTTTTAGTTTCAAGGTCATGTATATTACAAAACAACAATTATAAATATTATATTTGAATTCAAAGCAAAAGAAGAAGAAATCATTTCCAATACAAAAAATTACAAATAAATATGAGTTAGAAGATGATTTAGTAAACCTACCTTAATTATAATTTAGCATTTCATAATAGAAAACTCCAATGTGATAAGCATGTAAGTGCGACACAATTATACCCATATTTACATTATCTAGGACTCGTTACTTTGCTAATAATATTGTTTTAAGACTTTTGTAGGAAATTCGAACGGATGTCTTTTTCTAATTTTTATACAGCAGTGGAGCGGATATATATACTGATACAATGACAAAAATTGGTTCTGAAACGGAAAATGATTGATGAAGCGTTTTTGGTCAGCCCTGGTATGCTCATGCATTTTGAGCATGTTAATTTCCCTGGTACTACTTTGTGACGAGCGGCCCACTTGAGTTAGGTCTGCTGACTTTTTGATAATCGAAATCAGGTGGTGCCAATTCCAATTCTTTTGGAAAGAAAAAGAACATGACGGATGAAATGGACATGTGGCACCTATATTTGAGAAAGATGGGACTTAATTCATGTTTTTGCACGTGATGGAGGAGAATTAAGGGTGTTGCGTTCGCACTTCCACGAGAATGGTCAAAGTGCACAAGTTTTCGGGAAAGACAAGATTTGTGGATTTTGTTTTATCCTATTTATGCTGCTTATGAAGACCGCTCGTTATTACAGGATTAATTAGTCAGTGAACATTACATTTACTTTCTCATTTTAGACCTATCACAGCATATATCACTCGTGATATTAAGGGATTGAATCAAGATTTTATTTCCATTTCCTAAGGAAGGTGCCACCGGAATTTCCACTGATTTGGGAAGCTTTATTACTCTCATTGATTGAGATGATTTTGGGGGGAGTCGAGGTAGCTGTCAGATATTTAAGGAAGAAGCATTTTTGGAGAAGGGGGTCTAGTTCCGGGGTTCTTCTGGAGGACTGTTTCAGTAATCCGACGACGGGGAATCAACAACAAAGAAGATAAATAAGCTGGGTAACAACGATTTTTTTTCTTCTTTGTCATTTATTTGTGGGTTTTTATAAAAACTATAATCCATGTCTAGCTAGAATTTGTAACTAGGGATTTATGGAGGAGCCATGATTTTGAAATAGGCTATAATAATAAATTGAATATTTGGCAACAAGCTTTTAAGAATTTTGACCATCAATTTACATAGAATATATGTTGTTGTTTCACCCTAATTTTAATTCGTTTAATTAGCTTCACCTAATTATTTGTTTCTTGTTTGATAAATTCATGCTTGGATTTCTTTGATGAGTTATGCTTATGGGTACAAGTAATATTTGAGAAGCCATACATTTGATAGGTGTATTCATACAGAACATGGAATGGACATACTTGGGATGTATGATTTCATTTATTTTCTTTAATTGATAATATGGTGGAATCCGTAAACCCTGGTTACTGGCTCTCTTCCTCATTGCATTTAATTTAATTTAATTTATTTTATATTATTTTAAATTGATTCTAAAAATCCCAAAAACATCATTTTTGTTTAGTCAATTAGGAATACCAATTCAATATTTTCCACTGCTTCCTATGGGTTCGACCCGTTCTTGCCGTTGCCTGCTAGTTGGACACCGTGCGATTGCGGTTATTTATAAATAGGATTTCTCCGAAGCACATCAATTTTTTGCGCCGCTGCCGGGGATCGAACCCGGGTCACCCGCGTGATAGGCGTGAATACTTACCACTATACTATAACGACTGGTAAGTACAGTACAACTATACTTATAACCATACTACAACTCCCCCGCACTCACATTTTGCTAGTCCCGAGCAAAACAAAAATATATCCGCTCAACAGCTGTATATGGAGAGATGTCTGCTAAACAGCGAGACAGATCCGCTAAACAACGAGACAGTTGTAGAGAGACGTCTGCTAAACAGCGAGATGGATCCACTAAACAGTGGTAAAGATATGTCTGCTAAAGAGCTAGACAGAAAGACCCGCTCAACAGCTGATCATATCGTGTGTGTTTTTAAGACCCGCTCAACAGCTTGTCATAATATGCATTTTTTTTTACAGAATTCCTAACAAAAGTGAGAACAAATGAAAATAAAAATGTTTAACCACTCCCCCACACTTAAACATTACATTGTCCTCAATGTTTCAAACTGTGCAACCTAGGATGGTATGCAATAAATAGGCAAGAGAAACAAATATAAATCAAAGAGAAGGGGTTGGAAGATTTCACCTGATTGACGCAAGAAAATACAATATTCTCTGTAACACACATCAAATGATAGACATAACAAATAACAATAAAGAAAATAAAATTAAAACCAAAAAGTCTAAAGAAAATGTGTGAAGAAAACAAAAATAAAAATCTACCTACTGGAATGTACAAAAAGGATCCTCAAAAATTAACAACCTGAAAATTTGGGGATCAACCAAAAATACGATACTTACAAATGAAAGTTTCACACTTATGTCATGACAACGTGAAGACGCTGAAACTATCAAAAATAAAGGATAACCCCCAAACCTAGTTTTTACGACAAATGGAAGTGCGTGAAAAACAAAATATGGGGATACTATTCCTGACTGGGGAAATATCAATTAGCTCATGCACGATTTCGGAAATAGGCAAATCCTCTGAGTATTTAGATGTAAAGTAATCCAACAAAACCTTAGAAGCACACAATTCTAACCCTAAATTAGGTAACTTTTGGAAGTCTAGGGTCTAGAAACAACCTCTAAGTCGGGTGAATGATCTTGCGAGATAGATTCATATATAGAATTAAGCAAATCATCCACAAAATCATCTACAGGGTCATCTACATATTCTGTCTGGAACAGAGAGTCACTACAAGACTGATCATCATCAGCATATAATCTTTGGCATTCCAGAATTCCCATCCTTTGCTCCAAACTAGGCGATCTCTGGTTATAATATTCCTCATATATTGTTTTATGTGATTGTTGACTTATCATATTTGAAAAATTATCTTCATAGCACTAGGGTTGATACTCATCTGAATTATCACCCATATCAGAAATGACGTGGGCTCCAAGTTTCATACCTGAGACGATTATAAGCACAAATTTCCTTATGCCTTGGCCCATATTTTTATTCACCAAGTGTCATCTCAGATGACGTCTCATGCAAATAATTCATTGTCGTCAAAAAAGGCACCTAAAAAGAAATACTAAAACTAAAACAAGTAAAATAAAACTAAAAATTCTAAAGAAACACAAATACAAAAAATAAAATTTACAAATACTAATTACAATATTCCACAACCGCTCCCCAGCAGCGGCACCAAAAATTGATGGGCTTCGGAGAAACCCTATTTATAAATAACCACAATCGCACAGTGTCCAACTAATGGACAGCGGCAAAGACGGGTCGAACCCACAGGGAGCGGTGGAAAATACCGAATTGATATTCCTAATTGACTAAAAAAATGATGTTTTTGGGATTTTTAGAATCAATTTAAAATAATGTAAAGTAAAATAAATTAAATGCAACGAGGAAGAGAGCCAATAACCAGGGTTTACGTATTCCACCATATTATCAATTAAAGAACAAAATGAAATCATACATCCCAATTATGTCCATTCCATGTTCTATATGAATACACCTATCAATGTATGGCTTTTCAAATATTACTTGTACCCATAAGCATAACTCATCAAAGAAATCCCAAGCATGAATTATCAAATAAGAAACAAATAATTAGGTGAAGGTAATTAAACGAATTAAAATTAGGTGAAACAACAACATATATTCTATGTAAATTGATGGACAAAATTCTAGGAATGAAAATTGCATTCATAAAAGCATGTTGCCAAATATTCAATTTATATTATAACCTATTGCAAAATCATGGCTTCCTCCATAAATCCCTAGTTACAAATTCTAGCTAGACATGGATTATAGATTTCTTAAAAATCCACCAATAAATGATAAAAAAAGAAACAAAACCGTTGTCACCTAGCTTATTTTTCTTATTTGTTGTTGATTCCCCGTCGCCAGCTTACTAAAACACTCCTCCAGAAGAACCCCGGAACTGGACCCCCTTCTCCAAAAATGCTTCTTCCTTACATATCTGAAACCTACCTCGACTCCCCCTAAAATCATCTCAATCAATGAGAATAATAAAGCTTCCCAAATCAGTGGAAATTCCGGTGGCACCTTCCTTAGGAAATGGAAATAAATATTGATTCAATCTCTTAATCTTATGAATGATATATGCTGTGATAGGTCTAAAATGAGAAAGTAAATGTAATCTTCACTAACTAATTAATCCTGTAATAATGAGTGGTCTCCATAAGCTGCATAAATAGGATAAAACAAAATCCACAAATCTTGCCTTTCCCGAAAACTTGTGCACTTTGACCATTCTCGTGGAAGTGTGAACACACTCCTCCATCACGTGCAAAACCATGAATTAAGTCTCATCTTTCTCAAATGGGCAAATTAACAAAGTGGCCAGCTTCCTACCATATATTTAATAAACCGGCTAAAAAATTCAAATCTTTTATAAAGTGGCCTTTCAGTTAGATATAACACATGGTCCCACCAAAATGGTCCACCAAGCTGACTTAGTCAATCCTGGGGCTTAAAATTACCACTATATCCTCACCCTTATATTATCGATTCTTCTTTTCATTCCTTTCTTCTTGTTTATGTTTGTCTCTCTCTGTATCTCAATTCTTCTCGTCGAATTCAGGTGATTGATGAAAATAGAAGTGATCAAGCGTGAAGAAGTGATTATTAGTGAAGAAGAAGTATGGTTTATTAGTGATATTTGGCAATCTTGAAGTTTTTAGGGTTTTACTGGATGCATCAGCGAAGCTTAAGTACAAATCGAAGATGAAATTGAAATCGGGGATGAAGAAATCAGAATCTAGGTAAGAATTTTAAAACCCACACGTTAATTAACTTAGTATTTGATGAAAACTCATGTTTAGATGGTGAAATCAATTGATTTCGATTGATTTGAATTCTAGGGTTTGGGGCTTTTTTTTTTTAATGAATTGACTTGATTTGCAGCTGTGATTGAAGCATCGATGTAGAGAAGAACAAAGTGGGAGAAATACTGATGGGTTTGAATTATTTGAACTCAAGAAGAGAAAAGTAAAGGATCGAGTTCGAAGATAAGAAAAAGATGTGATTATTGATTTCCATGGGTTTCTGATGAACTAAGAAGTTAGCGTTTGTCGAGATGATGTGAAATGGAAGATATGTTGTTAATACATAAGACGTGAAGGAAATTGGGGAGAGTGCAGTTCAAGTAGTTGTTGAGTATCTCAGACAGATTTGAAGGAATGGGATTGTTCTTGAATTCAAATTGACAAGTATTATGAGATTTTGATGTTCTGTTGCTTTAAATAATGATGAGAAGGTGTTGGTAGTCACTAGCAAGGATGAAAAATGGATAGCTGTTAACCAAGAAATAACCAGGTTATGAGAAGTTGCTTGAGTTGATCTCAAGTTGTGGGTGGTTTTGAGCTGAGATGATAGCTCAAGTGGTGTTGTTGTTTTTTAGAAAGGAAGAAGAGTTGTTGCGGTTGATTGGATAAGAAGATGGTGCAGCTGAAATGAAATTGCAGGTGCAGTTGCAATTGGTGGTTGTTACAGGGAGAAAATAAGAAGTGACTGCAGCTGTTGGCTCATGTTGCAAGTGTGCATAGATGGTTATGATCATGAAGTTGTTGCAGGTGTTCTAAGTTCAAAAAAATGCAAGGATTAATGGGTTTGATTTGTTTCTGCTGTTGCTTACAAAAAGAAGAAGATTAAGAGATCTTCTTGAAGCTGAGATGACATTTGTGCTATAATTAGGAACGATGTCAGTTAAGAAGAGAAGGAGAGTAATAGGATATATTTGTTTGAATGAGTCTTGGCTGAAGAGAAATGGAGTAGTTCTGGTGGTGTTGGTATTGCAGTATATGGGTTTATGGTGCTATTAAAGGTTGTTGTGGTTTTAGTGGAGCTGATAGGTTTCGGTGTAGATGAAATGAAAGTGCATTGGGTTGCAGGTCAAAGATAACAAGAATAATATGTTGGTACTATGTTGCGGAGAAGCTACAGAAATGACTTAGATGTATGATAGGACTGTGCAGGGGTGAAGAGTATAATGGCTTGAATATGGGTCAGGCGAGTTGACTCACCAATCCAGACTGGCTCAACGAGGGTTTAATTGTCTTTTACTAAGGAGGTTAACTGACACGCGTGCATTTAACGGCTGTTACCCATTTTTTGAAAAAAAACGGGATGGAAAATGTCAATATCGGCCACTTTAAATAAACATTCGAAAAAACGGCCATTTTCTGAAATACATTACAAAAACATGGCCACTTTATTAAAAAGCCCTTCTCAAATATGGGTGCCACGTGTCCATTTCTTCCCTCATATTCTTTTTCTTTCCAATAGAATTGGAATTGGCACCACCTGATTTCTATAATCAAAAAGTCAGCAAACCTAACTCAAGTGGGCCGCTCGTCACAAAGTAATACCATGGCAATTGACGTGCTCAAAATGCATGAGCATACCAGGGCCGACCAAAAACGCTTCATCGATCATTTTCCGTTTCAAAACCATGTTTTTCCATTGTATCGGTATATATATCCGCTCTACAGCTGGATAAAAATCAGAAAAGAGACATCCGTTCGAATTTCCTACAAAAGCCTTAAAACAATATTATTAGCAAAGACGAGTCCTAGCTAATGTAAATATGGGTATAATTATGTCGCACTTACGTGCTTATCAAACTCCCCCACACTTACATTTTGCTCGTCCCGAGCAAAACAAAAATATATCCGCTCAACAGGTGGATATGGAGAGATGTATGCTAAACATCGAGACAGTGGTAGAGAGACGTCTACTAAATAGCGAGACGGATTTACTAAATAGTGGTAAAGATATGTCTGCTAACCAGCTAGGAAGAAATACCCGCCCAATAGCTGATCATATCGTGTGTGTGTTTTTCTTAAGACCCGCTCAACAGCTGGTCATAATATGCATTTTTTTTCCAAGAATTCCTAACAAAAGTGAGAACAAATGAAAATAAAAATGTTCAACCACAATGAAACCCTTAAATCACTCCATACAAAAACATATTTCTTCAATTCCATATACAACACTAAATATTGTTCTCCAAATTATTCTATGTATGGAGGAGTTTATTGCTCTAATGTATACAGGGAAACAAAGGAAAAGAAGAATGAGAGAAAATAAGATGAGAGAAAGTTGGATCTTTACTTATTCTCTCTAGCAAAGTATATATCTAAATCTATAATTTAATGTCATCATTTATTAATATTATTTTATTTTATTATGTTCTCTTGAATTAGATTTATTTAATATTAAAATAACATAATTAGGATTCATACACAGCTTTGGTTGGTAACCTAGCAACAAGCTGGGCCCCAACATTTTTGAATAGCAACACCTAATCTATGAAAAATAAAACCTCCTAAACCACTACCAGCATCAATACTAACTAGACAATTTTTCAACCGCTTAAAAAAACATAAAGTATCCTCACCCAGCTCCACTAAAGTAGAAAAAGCTAAAACTCCTAAATCATAACCATGCGAGACACATTCGTCCAAGTATTTGGTATATTTACACAACACAGCATTCGAAATAGCTTGACCTGGAGTGAAAGCACGAGTACCTCCACCAGTGAAGGGTGAGATACCTGTGACATCCTTACATACATCTTGGCTATTTTCCAAGTTATAGACAAGGATGTCCGCAGGACGTAGATCCATGTTATTATATAGGGAAAACCACAAAGCAACTTCTTTTTGCACAGGCACGCCAGCCTGGTAACAAATATATGCAATTACATCATGTACAAGGTGAAAAAGCGGGGGTCTAACAACCTCACCCAATATTTCGCTTAGCAATCTGTATGGACTAACTCCAATAAACTTACAAGAGAATCAACTAGACAGTTAGACTCAATCTTATAAAAAGTATATCAAAGAGTTATATCTCAATCTCTCAATTCAATCCGCAATCAAACAAATAATAATTTGCGAACCCGATTGAATATAAGAGAGATTACTTGTACGGTACCAAAGACCAATGTTCAAGGATCAATCAATTTCATTTAACAACCAAAGGTTGGATTTAGCAATTGATCGATTCAAGGCACAACCTGTGATATTTCAATTATATAACAAAATATAATGCGGAAAAGAAATAACACAGACACCAGAATTTTGTTAACGAGGAAACCGCAAATGCAGAAAAACCCCGGGACTTAGTCCAGATTGAACACCACACTGTATTAAGCCGCTACAAACACTAGCCTACTACAAACTAACTTCGATCTGGACTGTAGTTGAACCCCAATCAATCTCACACTGATTCAAGGTACAATTGCGCTCCTTACGTCTTTGATCCCAGCAGGATACTACGCACTTGATTCCCTTAGCTGATCTCACCCAAAACTAAGAGTTGCCACGACCCAAAGTCGAACACTTGATAAACAAATCTGTATCACACAGAAGAGTCTATAGGAATAGATAAATATGTCTCCCACATAAATACCTATGAGTTTTGTTCCGTCTTTTGATAAATCAAGGTGAACAGGAACCAATTGATATACCGGACTTATATTCCCAAAGAACAGCCTAGAAATATCAATCACCTCACAAAAACTTAATCGAATAGCGAAACAAGATATTGTGGAATCACAAACGATGAGACGAAGGTGTTTGTGACTACTTTTCTATCTTTCCTATCGGAGATATAAATATCAAACCAATCTTACGATTGTACTCAATCACGATAGAAACAGCAAGATCAGATCACGCAACTACAGAGAAAATAGTTGGGTCTGGCTTCACAATCCCAATGAAGTCTTTAAGTCGTTAACCTACAGGGTCTCGTGAGAAACCTAAGGTTAAAGGAGAATCGACTCTATCTTATACAACTAGTATCACACAGGAGGTGTGGGGATTAGGTTTCCCAATTGCTAGAGTTCTCCTTTATATAGTCTCAAAATCAGGGTTTGCAATCTAAGTTACCTTAGTAACAGAGCATTCAATATTCACCGTTAGATGAAAACCTGATTTGATTCAAGCTAATATCTTTCAACCGTTAGATCGAACTTAGCTTGTTATACACAAATGAAATGTAACTTCATTTAGGTTTGATTAACCGTACCTAAACGTGTACACTTAGTTGGTTCAACAATAGTTAACCAATGGTTAGCCATATGAGCACTTTCATATCAACCTTATTAATCTTCACCATAACTAGTTCAAATGACTCAAATGAACTAGTTAGAGAGTTGTTCAATTGCTTAGATCTTATAGAAGTATACAAGCCACAATCGAAGAAAAATCGGTTTTGATTCACTCGAATCGATTCATGAACATTATAGCCACGGTTTGCAAAGATTGCATTCTTTAATATATAAATGTTTTAGTTCATGAACAAACCGTTTTTAGAAAGTAACTGTTAGAGCATAGCTCGGTTGAACCCACCAAGCGTTGGTATGTCAAGTTTGGTTGTCATATTTTAGTGAATTAAAACTCAATTTAAGAGTCGCTAGATTATGTACTAGAGACAACTTCGTATAGGTTAGGCTAGAAAGATTAGGATAATGAGACATACAAGTGTTACTTGAATACTTGAAGAATGTGAAGAAGTAAAGGCCTACATCGACGACATCATCCTTCTTCTTGAGGTTAGTAATATTTTGACTTTAACTGTTTCATTCCCAACGTATCTTTCAAATCGTGCTATATTTAAAACATAACTGCGAAGTTGTGAATGATTATACTCTAGTAGACATAGTGTTAAGGAATTAGAATACGAAGTATAACGCTTATCTTTTGGAATTCGTGTATAAGACATCGACATAATCGTATGAATGCTATTGTGATTATGTGTATGGGTATGGGTGAAGATTTCGTCCTAGGAAACAATGTTTACATTCGTTTAAAGGGAGTACATTCATGAAATTGTTTTATGAATCGAAAGGGAAATCGCTAGGCTTATTGGTATTGTTATTCATTGCATATCTTTGGATTACCAATATGTGTGAGTTAGTAGAACCGATTATAACTTGTTATGTATCTTGGTAAAACTAGTCACAATGCCCGACTTATGTATTGGTATGACTTTTATTAGTGTAACCGATCCTAAGTAATCACCTATGATGGTATGATCGATAGTTGTAATTGGTGTGACCGATCCTAGTAATTGGTGTAACCGATCCTAGTAAATGATGTGACCGATCACAAAAAAGTTGTAATCGATCCTTGTAATTGGTGTAACCGGTCTTGATAATTGGTGTAACCGATCCTGGTAACTGGTGTGACCGATCACAAGTATATACCATGAGAATATGGTAACCGGTCCTGGTAATTGATGTGACCAATTTGGTAACTGATGTAACCGGTCCCAGTAACAATATTAAGGTAGAACCGATCCTTGTGTTTGGTAGAACCGATCCTTGTGTTTGGTAGAACCGTAAACCCATGATTAGTGTGTTGATTTGATCAATCACATAGTTCTTGAAAATCAGATGAACCAGTTCTAAACTTGTTTGGAAGTGTGGTATAATCGGTTCCAAGATTATAAATATGAAAGAGGATTTACAAAGAATTAAGATGTCGACATACTTTGAACATGTTCAGTAACTCTTATCTTTTATTGTTCAAAGATATTCCTTAATAGCTAAAGGAGATCCCTGACCGAAATAAGTAGAGAATCTTTTAATTAAGGTTGTTAATTTTTATATGCTTTTAATTACCAGCAATTAAAATGCATATCTCTTAAAAATAAAAATTGGTAATGTGCATTTACTAATTGGAGATTTTTTAGTAGGATTTCGGTTATTTTTGGACAGAGCATTTCCAGGAATTATGAAAACCGATTTGGGAATATTTTGCATATCTAAAGAATATTTCAGTTTTGGAAATTCCTTGGTGTCCAAACTTCCTTGGTCTATAAATACCCAAGTTTGCATTTCATGTAAACTATCCTAAGAGCCAGCAAAACTACCTTGTTGTGTTGTTACTGGTGGAGCCGTCTATTCGGAGAGGAAAGTACCCTAATTAGGAAAAATATCTTACGACCGCTCGTTTAAAGACTTCTGTGGGATCAAGAAGCTCTACGAGTACCGTTGGTGGGAAACTAGATAATTGCAGTATTCTTAGTTTTCGATTTGATTTGATTGACTAACGGTTGTTGAACTTTGATTGCACCTAGTTTGTTTATTCTTGAGAATATTCTCTTCTGATATAAGATTCACTCAAACTAGATCGAAGTGTCGACGGGATCTTTAGAACTGTTTGTAGATCTAAAGACGTCTTGTGATAATCCATTGTTAACAGACTCCGTTCTGTGCGTGATTGATCACAAGAGATTCAAGTTGTTGTGTGCAGGTGTTTATTGAAGATTTAAGAAGATTTGAAGACGAATAAGATTTATGAATTGGGTTCATAATCTTTGGTGTGCACAAAACTTAATCGGCTGGGATCCAACTATAATCGGTTTATCTTTTGGGTAGATTTGATTTATTAGTTGCGTAGATTGGCATCAGTATTTAGCATCTTGATAGATCCTATTATTGATTGCAAAATCTAAACTCGACTACTTGTTAGTTGTTTGTTAGATAGATCTAAACCCAACAAAGGAGTTTATTGGATTAAACAGAAAAGACTTTGTCTAACTCATATCACTGGATTGAATAGAGTTGATACCGAATAGATTTGTTGTTCCTTTACTGTTTGGAATACGAACCAAAGGAATTGTTCCAGTACGTGCACTTATTGAATGTCGGAAGCGCAGGGATACTTAAGAAACTAGGTGAACTATAGGTTTAGTTGCTTGGTCTCAACTATACGAAGTTAGGTTGATTTTGTATAGCGGCTTAATTCTGAGAGTATTCAATTCTGGACTAGGTCCCGGGGGTTTTCTGCATTTGCGGTTTCCTCGTTAACAAAATCTTGCTGTGTCATTTACTTTTGTTTTCCGCAATTATAATTGTTGTTATTATAATTTAAAGTAAATTACACAAACGTTAACTTCGTATTACTTGATAGTGATCCTATAGAGTTTGGTTAAGTCCGAACATTTTATCAAGTAATCACACTTTGATTGTTATATTATCTCGATCTCGTATCCATAGACGATAACACAAAGCGTGAATACTGATTCTTTGTATTGTCTCGACTCAGTCCATAGACAATCACTTCCGGTAAGAGGACTTATGGGTAGAATTTTTTTAGATTGAGGTATATTTGGGTACCCTCGTCTTTTCAATTGGTATCAGAGCAGGGAAACACGAACAGATCTAACAATCTGTGTTGGGTGCGATCCATCCTATAAGAAATGAACTCGAGTTCTCATGAATTGATTTCAGTTAACGTACCGCCAAGATTTGACGGAACAAACTATCTATGATTTAAATCTGCTCTGAGATCTTTTCTTCAACCAAGGGACTTTAATACTTGGTTATTAGTTGTTGATGGTTATGATCGCCCGAAAATCAAAAATTCGGAAACTGAGTTTAAACGCTTAGTAGATTATACTAACTAAGAAAAGGCTTTTGCAAAGCAGAATTCAGATGGTTTGAATGCTATTATACATGCTGTGAGTCGTGATCTACAACATCATGTATCAACATGCCAAACTTCAAAGGAAGCTTGGGATAATCTCAGATCGTATTCGAAGGAAATACATCAGAGAAAGAAGCTAGACTTCAAACTCTTACGTCCGGATGGGAGAATCTTCGAATGGATGACAACGATACTTTTGAAGAGTTTCATATTAAACTCTCTGAGATAGTTAATGCTTCTTTCTCACTTGGAAAGACTATTTCTGAAAAAGATATAGTATGCAAAATTCTCAGATCGTTGCCATCTAGATACGAATCTAAGAAGCATGCAATCATAGAAGCAAATGATCTTTTAACTCTCTCACGAAGCACAATCGTTGGAAAATTGAAAATCATTGATCATGAATCACAATCTATTCAAGCTAAAGGAATTGCTTTTAAAGCTGCAAAATTTCCAAAAACTCCATTGGAAAAGGATAGATTAATGGATGATTCTGATGAACGGATTGCAGAAAATTCTGATGATGAAGTTTAACAATCATTATTATTGATCACTAGACAATTTCGAGATCTCTTGAAGAAAAGAAACAAGAGATTCATAAAAGATACTCATTGATCTTCTCGACCACATGATCGAGTTCCTGTCAAGAACAAGAAAGATCAAGAAGAAGAAGATGAATATCAACCTCAGTGCTTTAAGTGTAAAGGTTTTGGTCATATAGCTAAAGACTGTCATAATCTTAGGAAATACACTGGAAGCAAGGCATTGGCTGTAACTCTAGACGAGACCTCTGATTCATATAATTCTGAAGAAGAGGAAACAACTAATATTGCATTAGTTGTCAATATTCCTTCCTCCTCCATTAGTGATTTAACCATTTTAAGAATGGACATGTCTTCCGATATTAATAAATCACCTAATAGTAAAGGAAAATGTAAGACTGAGTGTAGAACTGTCTCCAAGAGAAAAATAGCTAAGAGTTTCATATGCAACTTCAGTCAATCTCAAGATATTTCGTTTCGAGGTAAGAAGAAAAGGGTTTTTCATACAAGACTAGATCAAGAACACACTGATTGTTCTAATTTCCTTAATGAGAGAAAATCTCACATTAATACCACCTAATCGGTATTAAATTTACATCCTCACCTTGTGTGCCGAATCTGTGTGTGAGGAAGTAAAAATTCAAGGCACTTATGTGTAGAATATGGGAATAAAAATCTAGATATGAAAATATATTTAAGATATTCTTATTTATAGGAATATTATATTTTCGGAAGTATGAAAAATATAAAATGATCCTTCTTCTTCTTTGGTCATTCCTTGTCCGAAGTATGAGTCAGGATCATATGTCTTCTCTTGATAGAGTACTGGATCTGAAAAATCACTCTAAGAATAAGTTTATACCTTCTCTTGATATTGAGAATTCAAAGAGAAAATTCCAAAAGAGGGATTGGCTTAGCAAGAAGGAAGGAGAAAATATGCGGAAGAAAGATCAGTGTATTGAAGCATTGACACACTTCTGTGTTCAATCAAAGACATAATTACATGTTCTTGCAGAGTCCTTCACAAAAACTTCTCAACTGCAAGAAATTCTGGTCAAGCAACAAGGTTATCTACTTGAAGAAATTCACAAGCTGAAGAATGAAAGTAATAATCTTCCTTCCTCTACCTCTGATATAAAGGACTAAGCTACAAGCAAAATAGACATCAGTTTTTTATTTCTTTCAATTATTGTGTAAGGTCTATTACTGAATAAAACTATCTATTTAGTTATGAATAAAATTATTATTTTATAATTTTTCTTGTGATAGTTTTTCGATTACATAGCATGTGCTTGAATGCTTTATATTATTGCTATGTGTTATGGGATGTTTGATTTTGGTTTTCGTAACCTTAATATTCAATCTCATATGTTGTGTGAACCCTTATGGTTTGTGTGGCTTTTTGATTTAGCGGGATTAAGTTCTAGCCCATGTTGGTAGGCTTTATCAAAGGATCATAAGGTGTTCCGATTGAAACTCATATGTGAAAAAGTCACAATATGTTGAATTTTTGTTTAACATAAAAGCATATGTGTTTCGGGGTTAAAACCGATTCAACCTTTCTCTGGTAAAGGTTGGTTTTTTTGTTATTCTTTTGTTCTTGCGAGAGGATGACAACACAATGGGGGAGAGTTCTAACTTGAACTTGCGCTTAATGATATATCTTTCGGGGAGAAGAGGATGCGTAATATGAGGTAACGAATTTGTTAGTTAATCGTTTTCCTGTTTAAGAAAAGCATGAGTTTATTGCATATATTTTGCTTTTGCTTAACAAAATTCGGTACAATTGATGTTTATTCCATTATGTGTGTGTGGATGTATGTGTGTGTGATTCAATTAAGAAAAATTGGTTTGATATCTTTCTTTATTGGTTGGTATCAATTGTTTTAGACTTAACGAAATTTCGGTGTAATTGCGGTGCTTTAATGTCTATGTTTATTTCAATTGCTTCCGGTTAAGAAAAATAATTGTGCAATTGATTTATTTGGTTTGTATGAATTATTTATGGCTTAACAAAATACGAGATCATTTGTTTAGTCCAATTCGATTCCGGATAAGAGAAACTAAGTTAATTCTGATCTTAGTTAGACTTATCAAATGTAAAGGATTCGGTTATTCAAGTCTAATCGAATGCCTTGACAAGAAATATTAGTCAACTAACCTAGTATTTTGTCTTGTCCAAAGTGTAAGGTCTAAGTTATTGTCTGAATAATTAGTGCCTGATGAGAAAAATAAAGTAAATTTTGATCTTTATTTTGGTCTTATCGAAATAACCGATTGTACTTGTGCAATCGGTTTAGCAAGGGAACTAAGTTTCTTAATCAATTTGTTAAATTATTAGGGAAAATTGCTTCGGGCAATTGTTTCCTTGATAACATATCAAAACCAAATTACTTGTAGTTTCGGTTTTGGTATTGGTTATCTAAAATGGTATGTGAAACTTTCGTGCTTAACTCTTATAGGTTGTACAATTCTTTTAGATTGTAAGATCCTTTCGGTTTTTGGTATTTGCTCGTACCTTTGTCATTTTGTGACAAAAAGGGGGAGAAATATATGGAGTAAACAAAGTGATTTGTAATCACTTAGGAAAGGACAAATGTGCTTAAACGTTATATCTAACGAAAGAGTAAAGCATTGACTAAGGGGGAGAAACATATCATATGTTGATTGTAGTATTTGGACTACAAAAGAGAAATAACAAAGATGTGCGGATTGAAAATCTACCTATCTTACCTTTAGAGGGAGTATTAGCTTTGTTATTTAATATCTTCAGCGCCAGTTATGGAATGAATATATGCAGGGTATTGTGCCGTTGAAACTTGGAATCAAGCGTATGTATAATGATTTTTTGTAATTTGTTTATCCATATGATTGTAAGAGTTTTTTCACTAAAATTGACAAAGGGGGATATTGTTAGAGCATAGCTCGGTTGAACCCACCAAGCATTGGTATGTCAAGTTTGGTTGTCATATTTTAGTGAATCAAAACTCAATTTAAGAGTCGCTTGATTATGTACTAGAGACAACTTTGTATAGGTTAGTCTAGAAAGATTAGGATAATGAGACATACAAGTATTACTTGAAGACTTGAAGAATGTGAAGAAGTAAAGAGCTACATCGATGACATCATCCTTCCTCTTGAGGTTAGTAATATTTTGACTTGAACTGTTTCATTCCCAATGTATCTTTCAAGTCGTGCTATATTGAAAACATAACTGCAATGCTGTGAATGATTATACTCTAGTAGACATAGTGTTAAGGAATTAGAATACGAAGTATAACGCTTATCTTTTGAACTTCGTATATAAGACATCGACATAATCGTATGAATGCTATTGTGATTATGTGTATGGGTATGGGTGAAGATTTCGTCCTAGGAAACAATGTTTACATTCGTTTAGAGGAAGTACATTCATGAACTTGTTTTATGAATCGAAAGGGAAATCGCTAGGCTTATTGGTATTGTTATTCATTGCATATCTTTGGATTACCAATATGTCTGAGTTAGTAGAACCGATCGTAACTTGTTATGTATCTTGGTAAAACTAGTCACAATGCCTGACTTATATATTGGTATGACTTTTATTAGTGTAACCGATCCTAAGTAATCACCTAAGATGGTATGATCGATAGTTGTAATTGGTGTGACCGATCCTAGTAATTGGTGTAACCGATCCTAGAAATTGGTGTGACCGATGACAAAAGAGTTGTAATCGATCCTTGTAATTGGTGTAACCGGTCCTGGTAATTGGTGTAACCGATCCTGGTAACTGGTGTGACCGATCACAAGTAAATACCATGAGAATATGGTAACCGATCCTTGTAATTGATGTGACCAATTTGGTAACTGATGTAACCGGTCCCAGTAACCATATTGAGGTAGAACCGATCCTTGTGTTTGGTAGAACCGTAAACCCATGATTAGTGTGTTGATTTGATCAATCACATAGTTCTTGGAAATCAGATGAACTAGTTCTAAACTTGTTTGGAAGTGTGGTATAATCGGTTCCAAGATTGTAAATATGAAAGAGGATTTACAAAGAATTAAGATGTCGACATACTTTGAACATGTTCAGTAACTCTTATCTTTTATTGTTCAAAGATATTCCTTAATAGCTAAAGGAGATCCCGGACCGAAATAAGTTGAGAATCTTTTAATTAAGATTGTTAATTTTTATATGCTTTTAATTACCAGCAATTAAAATACATATCTCTTAAAAATAAAAATTGGTAATTTGCATTTACTAATTGGATATTTTCTAGTAGGATTTCGGTTATTTTTGGACAGAGCATTTCCAGGAATTATGAACCGATTTGGGAATATTTTGCATATCTTAAGAATATTTCAGTTTTGGAAATTCCTTGGTGTCCAAACTTCCTTGGTCTATAAATACCCAAGTTTGCATTTCATGTAAACTATCCTAAGAGCCAGCAAAACTACCTTGTTGTGTTGTTACTGGTGGAGCCGTCTATTCGGAGAGGAAAGTACCCTAATTAGGCGAAATATCTTACGACCGCTCGTTTAAAGACTTTTGTGGGATCAAGAAGCTCTACGAGCACCGTTGGTGGGAAACTAGATAATTGCAGTATTATTAGTTTTCGATTTGATTAGATTGACTAACGGTTGTTGAACTTTGATTGCACCTAGTTTGTTTATTCTTTAGAATATTTTCTTCTGATATAAGATTCACTCAAACTAGATCGAAGTGTCGACGGGATCTTTAGAACTGTTTGTAGATCTAAAGACGTCTTGTGATAATCCATTGTTAACAGACTCCGTTCTGTGCGTGATTGATCACAAGAGATTCAAGTTGTTGTGTGCAGGTGTTTATTGAAGATTTAAGAAGATTTGAAGACGAATAAGATTTATGATTTGGGTTCATAATCTTTGGTGTGCACAAAACTTAATCGGCTGGGATCCAACTATAATTTGTTTATCTTTTGGGTAGATTTGATTGATTAGTTGCGTAGATCAGCATCAGTATTTAGCATCTTGATAGATCCTATTATTGATTGCAAAATCTAAACTCGACTACTTGTTAGTTGTTTGTTAGATAGATCTAAACCCGACAAAGGAGTTTATTGGATTAAACAGAAGAGCCTTTGTCTAACTCATATCACTGGATTGAATAGAGTTGATACCGAATAGATTTGTTGTTCCTTTACTATTTGGAATACGAACCAAAGGAATTGTTCTAGTACGTGCACTATTGAATGTGGGAAGCGCAGGGATACTGAAGAAACTAGGTGAACTATAGGTTTAGTTGCTTGGTCTCAACTATACGAAGTTAGGTTGATTTTGTGTAGCGGCTTAATTCTGAGAGTATTCAATTATGGACTAGGTCCCGGGGGTTTTCTGCATTTGCGGTTTCCTCGTTAACAAAATCTTGCTGTGTCATTTACTTTTGTTTTTTGTAATTATAATTGTTGTTATTATAATTTAAAGTAAATTACACAAACGTTAACTCCGTATTACTTGATAGTGATCCTATAGAGTTTGGTTAAGTCCGAACCTATTATCAAGTAATCACACTTTGATTGTTGTATTGTCTCGATCTCGTATCCATAGACGTTCACACAAAGTGTGAATACCGATTCGTTATATTGTCTCGACTCAGTCCATAGACAATCACTTTCAGTAAGAGGACTTATATGTGGAAAAGTTTTAGATTGAGGTATATTTGGGTACCCTCGTCTATTCGGTAACCTACTTCAGTATGCATATGGGTACGCGTACTTAAGTAACCAGATTGAGTTTGTTTTCACTTTCAAACTCCAGCAGAAATTCATGGACGTGAACTTTCCGCCAGTATGCGTACGGGTACGCATACTTACCCGTATTTCCAACAACCGCTAGTACGTGTACGGGTACGCATACTTTGGGTTCCCGATTTTGAACTTTTACACAAATGTGAGAACACACCATGTTTATATCCAAAGATGGTTACATGTTCTAAACTCTAATTTCAGTCATTGAAACTTTCTTAGAGGATGTTATATAGTTGTTATTCCCAAACTATTATTCATCAAAGCGATTTTCAAGTTATTGAAATAATCAACATGACTTTCGTCACGAGTAAAGATGAACTTGACCAAAGCAAAAGCTTACCAACACATATTTCGAGAAATAGATTAGCGGGATAAACTCGGCTCGAAATAGCAAATGTGTATAATCGAAGTCTATATAGCAATACGACTTTTGTCTCAAGATAGGAGATAGAATAGATAGACTTTTGAGTGATAGATAAGTTCAAGTCTCCACATACCTTTTTTTCGATGAAGTTCCACAAGTTCCTTGAGTAGTTCTTCGTCTTTGCATGATGAACGCCATGGAGTCTAGAGCTCAACTACACTTACTATCCTGGTCCGAGACTTAGCTATAAGTAGACTAGAAATCAAGACTTATAATTTTGGCAACTAAACTTGACAAACAAGCTTGATATAACAACGCTTGCGAGTTCGACCGAGCAGTGCTTTAACAATCTCCCCCTTTGTGAATTTTAGTGACAAAACTATCAATACATATGGAATACAAAATAAATAAACTTTGTAGCTTATAATCCAAATGCTTGATCTCCTTGGTTCTTCAACATTACTCGAAATATTCGTCACTTCCAAGTACTCCAATGATTCTAAAGATGTTCAGTTCAGCATCATCGTTGTTGAAGATCCGTAGCCATAACAATGAGAAAACAATAGCTCTCAATCATTGTTATACAATGTCATAGTATTATTATACAGCATCAAAGTTCAATTGTATCACAACTTTTACAACAATACTATGGTGATATGTATCACTCCCCCTTAGCCAGTACTTCATCTCACATGAAAACCACTCCCCCTTACATAATGATCCAAAAACCATATGTATTTGTAGTGTGAACTACACATTAATTCTCCCCATTTTTGTCAATAAAATTGGCAAAGGTACGAAAAGTAGTGGGATCCTAATGAAATTTCCATAGAGATATTTCATGACCGAAGGAAAAGCACATATAAACTTTTTAAATGCAATCATATAGCCGAAACTAAATGCATTCATCAAGGAGTTTATAAAGATACAAGATAACCCCTATAATATTCCACAGCCGCACTCCCCACAAATATTTGGCAATTAAGCACAAGTTCAAAAAGAACTGTCCCCCATAAAATGTCATTCCCTAAAGAACAACAAGAGCGACCTTACTTTCACAAGAAAAGAAGGATTTCTTTGGACAACACAAATCACATAAGAATATGAATTTGTATCAAAAAAAAACTCAATTAAATTAACCACAAGAGAATCCATGATTAATTTAATCGGAAATGCTCACATAAGAAAACTTACGGAGCCGCACAGTATTTTACATAAAAATATGGATCAGGGAAGATCAACACTGCGGAATAAACAAAGATTCATTCTATACTTCATCACTATTTGCACAATGACGTATAATAGACATAATCTTTGTACACAAAAGTTCATCCTATCTTCCATCAGTATTTGCATAATGACATAATAGGCTTAACTTTTGTTTGTCAAAAGTCCATTCAATCTTTTATCAATACTTGCATTCTGACATATGAAAGACTTAACTTTTGACCACGTATGGGACAATTAAGGTTCACGGACGCAAACATACATATCCCATAACAAGTTGCAATATATGAAATCATAAAGATTAATACTGCAAAATCATATTCCAAATAAACTTTAGAATTTAAATAAATAAATCTAAAAACATTGCAAGATTAAAATCTTTGGAAATAGCTATGTGTACTCACAATAATGGCTATTCCAAACCCTAGTTATCCTTCTTAAAAACACAAGAATAAATTCTCATAAGAAGTTTCCTAGACAATTATTAAAAAACACCATTTCACTTACTTTGAAGACTCTTCTCCTACTCCCTATAGTCATCAAGCTCATCTTCGATTAAATCAATCCTGGATTCAAGATTATCCATTTTGTCTTCAAGTCTTTTGGTTGAAGATTCTAGTTCACTCTTCAAAGCACATATTTGTTCCAAGACAAGATTCATAGTTAATGAGATTTTCTCAAAATGAGAGACAGTTGGATTCACATCAGAGGAGGAATCACGTTTGTCATGACTCATCTCATTATCAGAAGAATCGAAACGAACTTTCTTAGAGGGAAAGAGGACAGTCCAGACATCACCTTCTTTGCTAGAAAGACTTGACGAGGACATGACAGCAGAGGTAAATGAAATGCTTTCTCCAAGAAGAGAAATCTTCAACTTAAAAAGGAAGATATGCGATAAATTTCCAAAACAACCTTTGACCAAAACCCCACCAGAATTTCGGATATCCCAAAAAGGCTAGGAAAACCGTTTATGTAGAGGAACGGTTCTTAGCACACAAAAATAGAACACGCAAAGAGAAAACATAACCAATAAAAGAGATACAGCCCTCTTGAAGATCATGATTCTTGCTCAAGGGATAAACAAGAATCATCTTATCTCCTGTTACAATTTGTAGCAATCACCATCCAGTACATGACTGGGTGACTTCTCATAAGAGGATGCAAATTTCATAATCCCTTGTTTCTTATTTCTCTTTATGGATGGAGAATCTAGAGTAGATTTCTTCCTTACCAATATAGTTCTAAAAATCTTGTTTATTGATTTTTGCAGACTATGAGTGGTTCTGAAAATCTCTTTTGGGAAGGCTTTCTTCGGAGATTTTCTTTTCTTCTTTTGACGAGGCAAATCAGAAGAAGATTTTTTAAGAACCTTTGAGAACATGATTTCTGGTTCATCCTGTTGTCTATACAAGACAGACAAGCAATTTGTTGTGTCATTGTATTTTACTGCGTCTTCCTCATTACAAGGATATGACATCTTTTCAGTAGTAATATGCTGATTAAAAGAGTTTATCGACGATACTCGATCTTTCTTCTTAGAATCACAATTGCGAAGAATAGCAATTTCCTGTTTTAATTCATTCAGTTGACATTCCAAATTTTTAATCCTTTTAATCCAAAAATCCTTCTCTAGTTGATATATGTTTTCTGGAGAAGTAGGATCATTTATCATGGAAACATCAGAAATGTTAGAAGAACAGGTGTGAATATCAGCAAAGTAGTTGAGAGAGCTTTCGAAGGTATCTTCCTCAGGACAGTAGTCTAGAGTATCCATCCATGCTTTAGTTAACTCACTCACTTTCCTATCAGGAGTATCAGAAAAATCATGAACACACTTATAGCACTTGGAACAGGCTCTATTGTCATAGTCTTTTTGAACCTTTTTATCCTTTACATTGATCGAAAAGGATTTCTTTTGAGACTTTCTTTTCCTCTGTCTAATAATTTTCTTTGAATGTTGTACAAACAGTGACAGAATTGAATTAAAGAAATTTTCATTCTTTGTATCAATCAACTTAGGACCTCGAGATTTTTTGTCAGATGTAGCAATAGGTTTGCACGACATGTGACGTAATTCTCTTTGTTTTAGTTCAAGATCAAAAATATTTAGTTTTCCCACAAGAGTTTTTCAGAAAGCACATCCAGATTATTTCCTTCAACGATGGCATGTTTCTTAGAATCATATCTAGATGGCAGAGATCTGAGAATCTTCATCACAATGTCCTTTTCAGGAATAGTCTTACCCAATGCAAAAGATGCATTAACAATTTCAAACACTTTGTGATTAAACTCATCAAATGAATCTTCATCTGCCATACGAAGGTTTTCCCAGTCAGAATTTAGGTTTTGAAGCCTAACTTCTTTTTCACATGTATTCCCTTCAAATACGGTTTCTAAGATATCCCAGGCTTCTTTGGACTTTGTGCAAGTAGTTACATAATGCTGAAGATCTGGGGTAATGGCATGTATGATAGCATTTAAGCCGTCAGAATTTTGCTTTGCAGCAAGGATTTCTTCTGGACTATATCTACAAATATCCTTAGGTATAGATTCATCGCCTTCTGTATTAACCGGAGGATCATAGCCATTAACAACACGTACCCATGTTTGAAAATCACGAGCTTGAAGAAAAGCACGCATAGCTATTTTCCACCACAAGTAGTTTGAGCCATCGAAGACTGGTGGTACGTTTATGGAGATAGAATTTCTGTCCATAGAGTAAGATCGCTACAAACACAGACTTATGAGGTCTTAAACGTGTTTGCCTGCTCTGATACCAGTTGAAAAAGAAGGGGTATAACAACCTCACCCAATATTTCGCTTAGCAATCTGTACGGACTAACTCCAATATACTTTCAAGATAATCAACTAGACAGTTAGACTCAATCTTATAAAAAAGTATATCAAATAGTTTATATCTCAATCTCTCAATTCAATCCGCAATCAAACAAATAACAATTTGCGACCCCGATTGAATATAAGAGAGATTACTTGAACGGTACCAAAGACCAATATTCAAGGATCAATCAATTTCAATCAACAACCAAAGGTTGGATTTACCAATTGATCGATTCAACGCACAACATGTGATATTTCAGTTATATAAAAAAATATAATGCGGAAAAGAAATAACATAGACACCATAAGTTTTGTTAACGAGAAAACCGTAAATGCAGAAAAACCCCAGTACCTAGTCCATATTGAACACCACACTGTATTAAGCCGCTACAGACACTAGCCTACTACAAACTAACTTCGGTCTGGACTGTAGTTAAACCCAAATCAATCTCACACTGATTCAAGGTACAGTTGCGCTCCTTATATCTCTGATCCCAGCAGGATACTACGCACTTGATTCCCTTAGATGATCTCACCCACAACTAAGAGTTGCTACGACCCAAAGTCGAAGACTTGACAAACAAATTTGTATCACATAGAAAAGTCTATAGGAATAGATAAATCTGTCTCCCACAGAAATACCTACGAGTTTTGTTCCGTCTTTTGATAAATCAAGGTGAACAGAAACCAATTGATATACCGGACTTATATAGAACAACCTAGAAATATCAATCACCTCACAATAATCTTAATCGACTAGTGAAACAAGATATTGTGGAATCACAAACGATGAAACGAAGGTGTTTGTGACTACTTTTCTATCTTGCCTATCGGAGATATAAATCTCAAGCCAATCTTACGATTGTACTCAATCACGATAGAAACAGCAAGATCAGATCACGCAACTACAGAGAAAATAGTTGGGTCTGGCTTCACAATCCCAATGAAGTCTTTAAGTCGTTAACCTACAGGGTCTCATGAGAAACCTAATGTTAAAGGAGAATCGACTCTAGCTTATATAACTAGTATCACACAAGAGGTGTGGGGATTAGGTTTCCCAGTTGCTAGAGTTCTCCTTTATATAGTCTCCAAATCAGGGTTTGCAATCTAAGTTACCTTGGTAACAGAGCATTCAATATTCACCGTTAGATGAAAACCTGATTTGATTCAAGCTAATATCTTTCAACCGTTAGATCGAACTTAGCTTGTTATACACAAATGAAATGTAACTTCATTTAGGTTTGAGTAACCGTACCTAAACGTGTACACTTAGTTGGTTCAACAATAGTTAACCAATGGTTAGCCATATGAGCACTTTCATATCAACCTTATTCATATTCACCATAACTAGTTCAAATGACTCAAATGAACTAGTTAGAGAGTTGTTCAATTTCTTTGAATTTATAGAAGTATACAAGACACAATCGAAGCAAAATCGGTTTTGATTCACTCAAATCGATTCTTGAACATTATAGCCACGGTTTGCAAAGATTGCATTTCTTAATATATAAATGTTTTAGTTCATGAACAAACCGATTTTAGAAAGTAACCTACTTAAGTATGCATACGGGTACGCGTACTTAAGTAACTGGATTGAGTTTGTTTTTCACTTTCAAACTCCAGTAGAAATTCACGGACGTGAACTTTCCGCCAGTATGCGTACGGGTACGCATACTTACCCGGATTTCCAATAACCGCCAGTACGCGTACGGGCACGCATATTTTGGGTTCCCGGTTTTGGACTTTTACACAAATGTGAGAACACGCCATGTTTATATCCAAAGATGGTTACATGTTCTAAACTCTCATTTCAATCATTGAAACTTTCTTAGAGGATGTTATATAGTTGTTATTCACAAACTATTTTTCATCAAAGCGATTTTCAAGTTATTGAAATAATCAACATGACTTTCGTCACGAGTAAAGATAAACTTGGCCAAAGCGAAAGCTTACCAACACATATTTCGAGAAATAGATAAGCGAGATAAACTCGGCTCGAAATAGCAAATGTGTATAATCGAAGTCTATATAGCAATACGACTTTTGTATCAAGATAGGAGATAGAATAGATAGACTTTTGAGTGATAGATAAGTTCAAGTCTCCACATACCTTTTTATCGATGAAGTTCCACAAGTTCCTTGAGTAGTCCTTCGTATTTGCATGATGAACGTCGTGGAGTCTAGAGCTCAACTACATTTACTATTCTAGTCCGAGACTTAGCTATAAGTAGACTAGAAATCAAGACTTATAGTTTTGACAACTAAACTTGACAAACAAGCTTGAGATAGCAACACTTGCGAGTTCGACCGAGCAGTGCTCTAACACAAAGTTTCTTCTTTCCATTGACTGGAAATCGGCTACAATCTTTACTTGTTGTTAGCATGAAAGGAAGAAGGTTTCCTTTTGATTGGTATGAGATGTGTGTCCCAATTTTATGTCTATTTTATGCAAATCTATAGGTGGGAAGGCCACACAATACTATTCCCTATTTCTGTACGGGCAACTCATGTCTCATACATGAATGTTTATTATTCTTTTAAATTACTTTTAAAAGATATTATATTATGTTTTGGTGTTTAGAGAGAATGATGTTGGGAACCTTATATATGATGTAGGATTTACGCGTGGGGTGACTGGGCATTCCACTGTGTAAGCACTTCTAGCGGATATAATGTTGTTACCATTAGTTTCTTTGGATACTTGATATGTAGAGTGCACGTAGAATGAGGTACTGGTAAGGTACACGTCGTTTATGACTTCGAGGCCGGAAAACCTCACGGTACTTTAATGATCATTGAATAATCCGCAACGGTCATGCCTTGCTACTCCAAAGGAACACGTCGCTCAACTATTATTTCTGTTATGAATGTTTGCCGAATGATTGGTTGGTAGAACTTTATATTTTTGTACAACTTATTATTTTATTACGCATCTTCTGTTTTTCCGTGACTTATCGGTTTCCAACAAAACTTGCATTGTCTTTAAATCATTCTAGTGATTACTTGAAAGTTAGTTGTTATTTCTACTGGGAACCCTTCGGGATGATGTGGTCACTTAATTCCCACTTTCAGTTTCTGAGACAGATTAAGATGTGCACGTGACGATGGTCGCTCAAGTGTTGGAAACTTCGAGGAGTTGAGTCCGTTAGTTGGTTAGCATTCGCTATATTTATTTGTTTTATATCTTTTTGCATACCAAATCACTATTGTATATGTATCATCTGAAAGGACTTCTTGTATATATTTCAGAGCGGGTTTATATTTGGGTTGATCTTTTTTTAGAACTTGTAAACTATTTCTTAAATAGACGTATTAGATCCTTCGTGCCTCATTTTATAGTTGATCTCTTGGATTAGTCCGCTGTTAGCTTGTGGGGCGCTACAAATTCCATACTTGTTTTAGCTATAATTCTTGCATATTACTTGTTATTATTATCATTTTCTAGTTTATGTGTCATATCAGGTGAATCATCCAAAAATAAGCTACAATGTGCTTAAATGAGCAAGGAAGTGGAATCTATCAATGAAGGAAGGCCAAAGACCAAATTTAACTCATTCAAATCTAAGAGTTCTTAATACCATCTTGAATAGAATAAGAATACGAAGTGAACGCAAAAAGAATGAGGTCATTCCGAATTCGGACGAAGAAGTTATAGGCGAAACAAGATTGAAAGACTTGAAGTTACAGAGAGAGGTTCGGCTGATAACTTCATCAGCTAGAGTAAGTCGAACCTGGAGCTTAAAAATCAATATTTTCGAAAATTATACAGGAGGATGTTCGGCTCAAAAATAATCTTATCAAGTGAGCCGAACCTAAGACTCGCCTGGAGTAAATTTCACTTGTCAGGTTCGTCCGGGAAAGGTCGGCAAGTTGTGAGCCGAACCTGACAACTTCCTGGGACATATTTGGACGCAAAATTGACTTGCAACTCAAGAAAACACGGTCCCGGAAGTATTCTAAATCCTAACTTTGAGAGTTCTATATAAGAATACATCCAGAGCCTTAGAATATATCTCATCTCATATTATACTTTTGTTGTTCATAAAATATTGTAGGGTTTACTCCTTTAGGGGAAAACCAGGTAATTGTGTAACCATGAGAAAATAAACTTGTATTGGTTGAGGATGAATTCAATGTTCTAAGCATGAAGCTTTATCAGTTATATAAATCTATTCGGAGTTTTATCATCTTATCTTTTGTTTTCATTATAATTAGGGTTTATGATTGATTTATTAGATTGTTTGGAGTGTACGCTGGATTAACCTATTGGTCATTCTATTGTTAGTAAAGGGTTAGGATATCCGTATAATTGTTGAACAATCCTTACACAAGTAGAGAACGTGAGACCTCGCAGAGGGATTCTGTAGAGCAATCGTGTGTGAAGACAACACTAGTAAGGGGACCTTGCACTAAGAGTCTAACTGCTGGGATCAACCTAAGTTCACATAAATTAAAGCTTCTGATTGGGTTACACCTTGAGTGCGCTACTACTTGGTGGTTCAGTTGGATAGAATTTGATATGCGAGCGCTTTGGTATCCGGTTACATAAGGAACTTTGGGGATATCACTGCTCTAGCTGCTTTCCTACGGTTGGTGATGAATGGTTATAACGAAGATAGATAAGTATACTAATCAAGTTATCGCTTGGTAACGGCGAAGGATTCCTTGATCATATCTTTCTTTTATTTGTTTCTTTACTTTAATTCAATATTCCCCCTTTGTCTTTTATTATTTTGCTGAACTAAATAACCTATCAATTACACAGCTCCATGTGGGAACGATCTCTTACTACCGCTATATTACTAGTTAATTAGTGGGAAATATCTTAATTAATTTTTTGTGGTTACTACACTCATCAAATTTTGGCGCCGCTGCCGGGGAGCAGTTGCTAATTGATTTGTTATTTGTTTTAGCTTGTTTATGTTTTTAGATTTTTGTTTTATTTTGTCTTTTGCTCTTGTGAGTCGTCATGTTCCTTACGGAAATAACATGTACGGAGCACAAGATCACTCATATGATAGTGGTAATCAATATGGTTTTCAATCTCAAAGTTATGATAACTACCAACCATACCATGGGTATAATCAAAACCAATCTTTTGGCTATGATCAATATCTTATGGAACCTTTTGGTTATTCTCATGCATATCAACAACCTTATGACGAGCATGTAAGTGAACAATCACAAGGATGGGAGGATAATTATGCTACTAATCATGTTTTCTCTAGTCTTGTAGATTTAATACAACATTATATATCTAAATATGATGACGTTATAGAGGAAGGTTCATGGAGATCGCAAAGCTTATATAATAATCCTATCTTAGAAGATGCTATAAGGCATCACATTGAACAACATGAGCAACACTATGGGAAGAATCACATCGAGAAATTCAAAGTAATTCAGAGAAATTATACGAACAAATTGCTCAACTCGGTAAAAATAGGGATGAAGAAGAAGTATGGCCTCAAAACCAAAACAATTCTAAAATTATTATGGACGACAAAGAATATTTTGAAGTTGAGCAACCGTTGGAGATTCCATATAATAATGATGAAGTTATTCAAACTCCAGATCGTAATAATTATCATTCGCCTATTCAAAAGGTGGAGCCTTGGTATGACCGAACCATTGTTATGAACGGTGTAACATACTCAAATGCATATCAACGTTACAATGAATATCCAGATTAAAATGTTTTTAGGCCAGTTGATTTGCAAGAAGTAGACCCAATTATTCCTTCGTCGGAGACTCATATGGAAGACTCTAGGATTTGCCCCAATGAACTAAACTTTTTGAAGGAGGATTCTGATTCCGATGATGAGACTGTTGAAAACAAGATGATTGAGAATGAAACCAAATTGATTGAACTTGGGGAAGACCCAATTGAACTTGTCAAAGAATATAATGATGCTGAGATTTCGGTTAAAGCAGAAATTAAGAGTTCAATAGAGGACCACGCTATACTTGAGGTAAATAATTTACTAGAAATAAAAGATGAGGATCTCGAACAAGGTTTGTCTAATCCTTTACATAATTCTATATCTATTGATCATTTCCATCCAATTAAAGTAGCTTCTCAAAGAGTTATTAACCCGACTTTTAGGAAAATACCTCACTTAGGATTGGAGTTGTGTGATGTGTTTTGTAGTTGTAGTGGTAAAAAGATTCGTTGCTCGAACTTGTGAAGGATAACTTTAGACTTAAATTCAAAACTAAATAGAAAAATCACTAAAAATTATAGCAAACACTGACAAAGTTGATATCAATATTAAAAGAACACTGAGGCTAAGATTCCACTATTTTTCCAAGTTCAAAGTGATTTTATCTAGTATTTATATTTATTCAGTTTTTGCGTTTAATTTGATTCTAAGCTATTGCAACATATAGATTTTCAAAATAACAAGTGTAAATCCAAAGTATAAAGCATCAAGAACCTATGGCTAAGCATGCTCTATCAAAAGAAATAACAATTGCTTAACAAAAATCATTCAAACAATTATAAATCAAGGCAAATAATCATAAAAATAATTGAAATAAAATAAATAAAATAGAATATACCACTTTTTGTTGGAAAAATAGCTTCCTCTATCGCCTCAGCAATGGGGTTTAGCTCCTCGTATTAATCATAATCTCAAAATACATGTTTATGGCTCAAAAGTTGATTAAAAGGGAGAAAAGTGTTAAAACAGCGGATTCTGCAGTTGCTGAAGGTCTAAATCAGAAGTCGGAATTGTTGCTGAAAGGCTTCGGTGACTGCAGGAAGATGCGACCGTAACTCGTTGTCACTGAAAATAAGTCTTCTTCTGCAACTGTCTCTGAGGGTCTAATGTTCTTCGTGTTCTTCTTCTTTGCAGCAGCAGAAAAGTTTATGTATCAACTCCAGTTGATTTTTTTACGCTTCTCTAAGGCTCTAAACTTCTCCAAACTCTCCCAAATTGTTCGTATCCCTAAATATGACTCGAATCAACCTATATATAGCCACTAAACACAAAATTTCTCGAGTTAATCCATAAATATTCTCGGTTTTTTTCTCCTCAAGTTACGGGATTTTTCTTCCCTCTTTACGAGTCAACTTGGTTTCCAAACTCTCTTAAACTCTCTCAAGACTGAATAAGGACTCCATACACTCCAATCTTGCCGTAAAATCTTCACAAACTTCTTTTGTAAACCGAAAACAACTCAAAATATGAATTCTCCCTGTTTTGCTCCAACACGGATTTCTATCCCTGTTTAATCGATTCTACAGCTCATACCATACTTGTTTATCCTTAACAGGGTTAATCCAATGAAAATTAGCCCTTGAATCTCCTTAAAAATCGTCCAAAAATCAAACAGAAAATTCTGTTTTCTGTAGAAAATTTTCCCGCCAATTTCTTTGCTTTGAAAATTTGAGAAATGTGACCTCCCCCTATCCAGTGCCGGTCTGTGCTTAGCAGCTGCTTGGAAATGGGTTACCCCTTATCCAAAATGAGAGTCCGAATAGCAAGTGTCCTCCCAGGAGCCTTTAGCAACTTTTCGAGCCAATTTTGCCGCAAAAGCCTATTTCTCCAAAAACACCTACAAAGGGATAAAATACCAAAATTAGTACAAAAATTGGTACTAACAATATATACAATAGAGATAAAAATAGACACATAAATGCGTCTATCATTGTGTGCTTCCAAAGTTTTAATGGATTATTTTGCTTCTAAGTATCCACCACTTGATGTGTTTAATTCTAGCATTGTGCAGGTTCACCAAGCTGAAGAACCTTTTGAAGTTTCCGAATTCTATGTTCTATATCCTCTTGTGAGTGTAGAAAGGACTAAGTGTGGGCGAAACTTCAATAAAGCGATAGCTTCAATATTTATATCTTGTGCTAATGTTTTCATGAAGCTGTTATCAGAATTGCAGATTGTTTTCTGGGAAGAGTACCAGATTTTCAGATTGTTGGTATATGGCCGATAACCAGCGGGGCAGGCTGAGGACATTAAACTAAGCGCTAAATGGGAGGAAACTCATTGGTTTTGTATTTTCTATCCTTTTTGTTTTTAGTTTTCTTCTTTTGCATATCATATTAGGATTTCCCACCTTGATTTTACTTTGGATGACTTAATTACATTGAGGACAATGTAAAGTTTAAGTGTGGGGGAGTGCTTTGATATTTTGCATATAGAGTTTTTCAATTTTTTTGTAAATATTTGCATAAAACCTTCAACTTGTAGAGATTTTAGAGTCACTAGCATACTTCTAGGTATGTTTACATAGAGATTTCTGACCGACATAACTGAACTTGGAAGTGTTAGAGAACTACGTTCGGATTTCTTACTTGTTAGAGTGTTAAATAATGGATTTAATCATGCCGGTGGCAAATGAGGTGCAGGAAATGCATTATTAGAGTTGCTGATCAATCATTAGTGGAGACTACCTATTTTCATATCAATCGAGGCACCAGACCTAATTTTTTTTGTAGATGACTAAAGAGCTTTCTTTTGAGTGTATGTCACCGTACATTAATATTCCGGGTAATATGGTGAGCTACCCAACTTCACACCAATTTTCAGCACTATTTTTGATCTCTTGAGTGCTAATTTTGTCATTCATGAGGGTGGCGTCTATAGATGAAAACCACCTTCTTGTAGTTTGATTTGTAGTTAGCACCATTCTCCCTCTCTCTCCAACAACAGGTCCATATAAACACCAGCATCATTAACAAGCGGAGCGACATCAAAATCTACAAGGAAAGTTGAAGACGTTTAAGGTTTACAAGCAACAATACAAGGAAGAGAAAATTTCATATCCAAGTAAAGAAACATACAATGAGCATATTTTTATATACATGTTGAAGACTTAAATATAAGGAGCGGAATTCTATATCAAAGTGGAAGACTAAGTACAAGAGCGAAGAAAATCAAAAGATGAGAGTTATTGAAGTTTATGATACGAGACATTACAAGTTGTGAAGAATCAAGCGGTAAAGTACTTCACCATGGCCATTTTCATTGTTATTTTTGTATTATTTTTTCTTGTCTTCAAAAAAAAAAAATCTATTATTTTGTTTTTATTTATTCAATAAGCCGTGGGGAAGTATAAATATACAAAGAAGTTTCAAGCAACAAGGAAATTGAGGAAAAGAGTTACAAATTATCAGAGTTCTACGAAGTTCAAGAGTTTATCATCAAAAGTTGAAGACCGAAGACGAAGACCGAGAAGATGAAGAAGACGAGCCGCGGGAAGACGTTTCTATTGGACGCTGTGAGAGTGGTGCTTTCGTCACTGCCGATCGGATGTGAAGGTAATGGTTGATTTCCTTTCTTAGAGATCATCAGAAAAATATCTTTATTTTCCACGATTTTGTGGAGTCTCCAGAAATTATTTCGGAAGGTTTCCTTCCCACCATTCAAACTGTGTAGGATTTCTTTCTTCATTCCTACCTGCACACATGTGAGACCCATAAAAAACCATCTTATTGAGTGCAATTATCATAAAATCCTTTTTAAGTGAGGCAAAAGTCGAGGCGAAATGCTTATTGATCGCTCTCAAATACACGTTCTCTCGTTATGGTGTGGTTATTTCTCAATCAACATTTAAGAATGAGAATATGTTCTTTGGTATTTCTAACTTCTTATTACTAGCATGCAGAAACTATATGTCCTCATAGCTCTTTGGATTCTTGGGACGCTGGAACGCTTTGAAGTTGGAGTAGGTTTTGTGGGTATACCTCTTGTAAGCCCTCGCGAGACTATAACTCGTCCACTAGGGACACCTAGGGGTTTAAAGGCATTGCTAAGTGCATCTGTATCCTCGACTAAATGGAGTTTTTGTACTTTAGGTAGTTTGCTCGAGGACTTGCAAAAGCTAAGTGTGGGGGAATTTGATAAGTGCTTAATTTACATGTTTAGAACGTCAATTCCATACTTTTTTTAGCTATAACTCTTGCATATTACTTGCTATTATGATTATTTTCTAGTTTATGTGTCATATCAGGTGAATCATCCAAAAAGGAGCTGCAAAGTGCTTAAATGAGCAAAGAAGTGGAGTCTGTCAATGAAGGAATGCCAAAGACCAAATTTAACTCATCCAAATCTAAGAGTTCTTAATACCATCTTGAAGTGAACGAAAATACGAAGTGAACGCAAAAAGAATGAGGTCATTCCGAGTTCGGACGAAGAAGTTATAGGAGAAACAAGATTGAAAGACTTGAAGTTACAGAGAGAGGTTCAGCTGATAACTTCATTAGCTCAAGTCAGCCGAACCTGGAGCTTAAAAATCAATATTTTCGAAAAGTATATAGGAGGATGTTCGGCTCAAAAATAATCTTATCAAGTGATCCGAACCTAAGACTCGCCTTGTCAGGTTCGTCCAAGAAAGGTCGGCAAGTTGTGAGCCGAACCTGACAACTTCCTGGGACATATTTGGACGCGAAATTGACTTGCAACTCAAGGAAACACGGTCCCAAAAGGATTCTAAAGCCTAACTTTCAGAGTTCTATATAAGAAGACATCCAGTGCCTTAAGAATATATCTCATCTCATATTGTTGGTTAAGGATGAATTCAATGTTCTAAGCATGAAGCTTTATCAGTTATATAAATCTATTCGGAGTTTTATCATCTTATCGTTTGTTTTCATTATAATTAGGGTTTATGATTGATTTATTAGATTGTTTGGAGTGTACGCTGGATTAACCTATTGGTCATTTTATTGTTAGTAAAGGGTTAGGATATCCGTGTAATTGTTGAACAATCCTTACACAAGTATAGAACGTGAGACCTCACAGAGGGATTCTGTGGAGCAATCGTGTGTGAAGACAACACTAGTAAGGGGACCTTGCACTAAGAGTCTAAATGCTGGGATCAACCTAAGTTCACATAACTTAAAGCTTCTGATTGGGTTACACCTTGAGTGCGCTACTACTTGGTGGTTCAGTTGGATAGAATTTGATATGCGAGCGCTTCGGTATCCGGTTACATAAGGAACTTTGGGGATATCACTGCTCTAGCTACTTTCCTACGGTTGGTGATGAATGGTTCTAACGAATATAGATAAGTATACTAATCCGGTTATCGCTTAGTAACGGCGAAGGATTCCTTGATCATATCTTTCTTTTATTTGTTTCTTTACTTTAATTCAACAATCCCCCTTTGTTTTTTATTATTTTGTTGAACTAAATAACCTATCAATTACACAGCTCTCTGTGGGGACGATCTCTTACTACCGCCATATTACCAGTTAATTAGTGGGAAATATCTTGATTAATTTCTTGTGGTTACGACACGCATCAAACAATAATACCTGTAAAGTTGAAGGAATTGGAAATATCTGTTTGAAGATGAATGATGGCGTCGTTCAAGAACTTGAAGATGTTCGTTATGTACCGGAATTGAAGAAAAATCTGATCTCAGTAGGTGAACTTGACTCCCGAGGGTTTGAGATGACATTGAAAGGTGGGGTTTTGAAGGTATTTTCCAATGGGCTAGTTGTTATGAAAGGTTTGAAACATGGAAATTTGTATTTTCTGCAAGGAAACACAAGTGTGGATGAATGAATTGCAGCAGTATCAGATAGTGTTGAGTCGGACACTGCCAAACTATGGCATATGCGTTTAGGAAATACCGGAGAAAAGTCTTTACAAAAGATGACTTCGCAAGGCTTGTTGAAAAGCAAAAAATTATGCAGCAAGTTGGAATTTTGTGAACATTGTGTAAAAGAGAAGAGGACTATAACGAAGTTTATGACCGGTAAAAGCACCGCCAAGGGATTTCTAGACTATGTTCATATAGATGTATGGGGACCTTCAAGGACTGCATCCTTGAGAGGTAGAAGGTATTTTGTCTCCTTTATAGATGACTTCACCAGAAGAGTATGGGTGTACACCATGAATAGAAAGAATAAAGTTTTGGGAATATTTTTGAAGTGGAAGAAGAAGGTCGAGATGAAGACCGGCAGGAAATTGAAAGCCTTAAGATCGGACAATAGTGGTGAGTCCAAGTCTGATCCATTCCTGCGAATCTGTGAAGATGAAGGCATTGAGCGTCATTTCACAGTATGGGAGACTCCACAACAGAACAGGGTGGCTAAGCGCATGAATCGTACATTATTGGAGAAAGTACGATGTATGTTGTCTAATGCTGGATTAGGCAAGCAGTTTTGGTTTACAGTTATGGAATATGCGTGTCACCTAGTGAATCGGTTGCCAACAATGACACTTGAAGGTAAAACTCCGATGGAAGTATAGTACGGTAAACCAGTTTCAGGTTATGATATGTTGCATGTATTTGGTTGTCCCGCTTATTACCATGTGAGGGAAGGAAAACTTGATCCTAGAGCCAAGAAAGCCATTTTCGTGGGTTTCCAATCAGGGGTGAAAGGATACAAGTTGTGGTGTCCCGAGTCGAAAAAGGTAGTGATAAGTATAGATATAACCTTTAATGAGACTGCGATGTGGAAGAATGAATCATCTGAAACGAATGAAGTAAGTCAGCAAATGGCGGAGTTTGATCCTAATGAGAAACCAGTAAAGTCTGTCCACATAGACGGGAATTTTGAAGATGAAGGTTCTGACGAAGACTTGGAATTGGGAACAATTGATGGTTCAACCCAAGAACCAAAACTAGAGGTACAAGTAGAAGAAACACAACCTGAAGTACCGGAAGAAGCTACATATTATGATAGTATTGCTCATGGGAAAGAACAAAGAAATACTCGCAAACCAAAATGGTTTGCGGATGTAGTTGCATATGCATTATCGATTGTAGAAGAAGAAATTCCTATCACTTATAAACAAGCCGCCAAGATAGTTAAAAGGTGGAGTGGGAGAAATCCATGAGTGAAGAGATGGATTCTCTTAACAATAATGGAACTTGGGAGCCGATGGAGCTACCCAAAGGGGAAAAGGCAATCAGATGCAAGTGGGTATATACAAAGAAGGATCTCCAAGTGCAAGCGATGTAAGATACAAAGCAAGGTTGGTAGCTAAGGTCTACGCGCAAATGGAAGGGATTTACTATAACGAAGTGTTTTCTCCAGTGATAAAGCATACTTCCATTAGAATTTTACTTGCTTTGGTGGCGCAGTTTGATCTCGAGCTTGTACAACTCGATGTGAAAACTGCTTTCTTACACGGTGACTTGGAGGAGACGATTTATATGAAGCAACCTGAGGGGTTTGAAGTAGAGGGTAAAGAAGATTGGGTATGCAACTTGAAGAGGTCGTTGTATGGCTTAAAGAAGTCTCCAATGAAGTGGTACAAACGATTCGACAAGTTTATGAAGACAAAAAAGTATACAAGAAGCAACAATGGCTATTGTGTATAGTTCAAACAGCTCCAAGATAAATCCTTTATCTACTTATTCTTATACGTAGATGACATGCTTATTGCGTATAAGAGTGATGTGGAGATTCAACGATTGAAAAATCAGTTGAGTAGTGAATTTGGGATGAAAAATCTCCGTGAAGCAAGGAAAATTTTGGGGATGAAAATTGAGAGAGATGGGAAATCTTGCACTATTTGTCTTTCTCAAAAGTCTTATTTGAAAAAGTTATTTAAGCGTTTTGGTTTAGATGACAAGTCTAAACTGGTAACACAACTTCTGGCTCGACACAGTAAATTGAATGCAGAACAGTCACCAAAAAATACTGGAGGAGCAGAGGTTAATGGCTGAAATTCCGTATGCAAGTGTTGTTGGGAGCCTTATGTATGCTATGGTATGCACTGGGCCTGATATTTCACAAGATGTTAGTATGCTTAGTAGATATATGCATAATCCAGGGAAGGAACACTGGCAGGCTGTGAAGTAGATTATGCGGTATATTCAAGGTATCGTAGATGTTGGATTGAAGTTCTCATGAAATGAGAGAAATAGTTGCAAAGTAGTAGGATATTGTGATTCCGATTACGCTGGTGATTTGGACAAGTTTCGTTCTACTACTAGGTATGTTTTTACAGTTGCGAGTGGACCGATAAGTTTGAGGTTAACTTACAACCTATAGTAACGTTATCGACAACCGAAGCTGAATATATGGCTGTTGTAGAAGGTATGAAGGAAGACATTTGGATGAAAGTTTTGTTTGGGGAGTTGGGGATTCAGCAAGAGCAAGTACGAGTGTATTGTGACAGTCAAAGTGTGATACTAAGAACCAAGTTTATCACGCTCGAACAAAACACATTAGTGTAAGATATCACAAAGTACGGGAAATTGTTGAAGAATGTGAAATTATATTAGAAAAGATTGGAACTGCCAACAATCCAACAAATATGCTCACCAAGGTGGTGACGGGAGAAAAGTTTAGACATTGTCTAAACTTGATCAGCATTGTGCATATTTGAAGGCACCTTAGGGTGTAGTGATGATGGAAAGCACATGTGAAGCCCTAGAAAGGAGTGAAGCATCTTTATGATGATTGAAGAAGTGAAGCATATACGGATGAGTGAAAGCAACAAAAGTTTGAAGGAAATGGAATGTCAGATTTCATGCCAAGGTGGAGAAATTAGAGAATAGTGAAGTTGTCCTAGAAATCTTTCCAAGGTGGAGAATTGTTAGTTATTGGCTCGATTTAGGAAACACTTTGTTTTAGGAAAGATCAAACTGGTTTCCTAATCAGTTTGCACCTCCTCAAGTATTTTAGGAATCTGATTTCTATGTTATATTAGAAATTAGTTCTCTATTTAGGACTTCTATTTCTAGGCAGATTCTAGATTATTCCTAGGCCTATAAATAGACGTGATAACCCTTTGGTTATTGAATCCAAGTCTGAATTGTTAGAGATGTGTGAAGAAAGAGTTTGTCTATTCTCTAAGTATTCAATAAGAAGTTTATTTGCTGCAGTGGAGTAGACACATTGCCGAACCACTATAATTCTTTGTATTCTTGTTTAAATTCCGCAATAGTTTTATGTTTTCTGTGTGAAGATCTTGGGGTGTTTAGGAAGTAGCTAATCTTAAGCACAACAAACCACTCTGTGTTTATGTCTGTATTATGTGCTCCGAGTCTTGAATTCGTTGGGAGGGCTTTTTGAGCTAATTTCCTGACGAATAATTTGATTCTCGGAATTACTTGGATCTTCCATATTTTTTGCCAAGGAAAGGCATTTAAGCTATTTTTTTCTTGGTTTTGATTTATGATAAAGTTATATACATTTTTTGCCGAGAAGATTCCTGAGGAATGATGCTGCCATCTGATTATGTCTTGTTCTTGTCTTTTTGGAGAAATGGCTAGAATCTTTGCTTTTATATCTTGGTCAAAATAGGTATTGAGCTTGTCTTGATCCCAAGTATCTTCAGGAGTTATCAACTAATTTATCCTCTACGGAACAGGTTCTTGAATCAATGAGAGATCAGTATTTCCCAATACTCTCACGATAACTCTCCACATCATCTTTTGGTGGGGCCAAAATGGATGAGAATCGAGTTTTAGGCTTCAATTATCATCTTGTTAGATAGATAGATGACTTCTAAAACAAAGCCTAGAAAACTTTGCTTCCGACTTTTGAAGCGAAGTTGCCTCAGTCTCACCAAACAAAACAATTATTTATTTATTTTGATCGGTAAAGGTAAAGAATTTGATGCCAGCGAGTTTCGAACTCAAGTCACTGGTATCGTCACCCAGTGACTTTACCACCGTGGCACCGGCCAAACAAGACAAGATTACCAAATGCTGGTCTCCTTTGTGGTCTCCTTTGTCTCAGTAACCTATATCTGTTCTGTTAGAAGCTGCAATAGATCTATGTTTACTGGACACAAGGAACCAACGAATCCCCAAAGAAAATTTGATATGAATATTAAACTTGGATACAAAAAGCGCAGTGTACAAATTGAAGGGATACTCATGTATTTATGCTCCGTTCTTTTTTATTTATGCTCCGTTCTTTTTTACAAATAGTGAATTGCATTGTCATAAATTACATCATGTAAAAAGAGATGGGTTGGCTGATGCTGTGCCAACTTGGACTTCCAGAAGTTCCAGACGCCGTTCCAGTGTATCGAGCTTCTCATTCAAGGATGCTAGCTTGCTTTTTGTCGTTGCCTCTGAAACGAAGGAAACCATAAGGACTCAGTTTTACATAAAAACAAAGAAAGATAAACACATAGTAACGGCAGATATTAGCCATTAAGTAAACTGAAGTTTGGGACATTAAATGCAAAACTAGTCCACATCCCAATCAGGAACCATTTAAGAACTGAACAATGAATTGATGATTTGCACCGTCAATGGTAACTAAAAGTATATAAAATCCATAAGAACTTCAAAGAAAGGGCATCTCCAAGTTCAAAGACGAATGAAAAGGTAAAGAAAATGAAATTACCTAGTATCGACTTATAAGTGATTCAATTTTCTTACCAAATCAGATGTCAATTTTAGTCTTATACGAGCATCCCCAAGTTCTTAGGGAGTTTATCTATTGCACTACTAGATGCCTAAATACATATGTCTGTAATAAGAGTTTGGTCCTTTGAGGTGTTGCATTCAAATCAGTTCTCTTCTTCACAGTTTTCTTAGTTATGCTATTGGATCAAGTTTAGTAAAAGTTGACAACTGATAAGTACACTAGATACATAAGGAGCCAAGTTCAACAGTTGGGTTCTTACGCGTTTTTACTTTTTACATATGAGACGAGACATACATTCTAAAGAAACTTACATAATATTACTCATTTACAGATGTTTCTTCGGGTGCTTTCTAGCTTTCTTAAATCTAGACTACTGCTATTCATATTGGGTATCTTAAAATCCTGGACTCACAGCAACTTCCTTTGAGCAAAATGCTTTAGGGTAGTTATTCAGCACTAAAACCATGAACATGACAAGTGAAAGAAATATACATATGAAAAAATTAGAAAGTTTAAAGAAATGAAAAGCTCCAATACTGATAGGAAATGAAACCAGGTCTAAATTGTTATCAACAAATACACACTTGAAGAGGTAGTAGTTAGCATTTGTAAGTGAAAGAAACATTTCAAGTCGAAACAACAAATTATCAATAACAATTCGGAGCACCCATCTTTTTACTCTGAACAATTCAAATTACAAGATTTGTTATTCTCACAAATCTCATTCATCTTATGTCATTCATATTCTTAAATTTTGGAACTGTCCTAAAACTAAAACCATTGTTTACCTTGAGAATGTTATTTCTGCCTAACTTGAAGTGGCTGATTAGCTCTAGAAATGTGGTTATCTTGTGATGAACCTATTCTTTGAAGTTTTGAACAGTTTAGAACCACTACAAGAGCTTGTCTAATTGGGTCTTTAATCCTAAGATTAGACCAATCCACCTCCCTGAATCCTTCTATAGCACAAAATCCTCATAATGAAGTAATGACATTTTAATATTCTGGAATGGTGCTTTTCTAAGGGAGTTTGTATTGCATTACCAAATGCCTATATCTATGTAATAAGAGTTTGGTCTTTTGCGGTGTTGCATTCAAATCCGTCCCCTTCTTCCCAGTTTTCTTGGTTATGGCATTTAATGAAGTTTAGTACAAGCTGACAACTGATAAGTACACTCGACGCATAAGGAGCCAATACATGGGACTTTATCTATGTATTATCATGATCTCTATGCATCCTAGCTGCTAAAAGTAAAATAAAGCATAGCTGCTACCTTCACCAAGTTCAGCAGTTGGGTTCTTACGTGTTTTTACACATGAGACGAGACATACATTATTTAGAAACTTATATAATACACATTACTTATATATTATTTTACATAATATTACTCATTTACAGAATTTTTTTGGGTCTTTTGCTATTGGTTTCTCGCTTCCTTACAGTTAGACTACTGCTATTCATATTGGGTATCTCAAAATCCTTGATTCACAGCAACTTCCTAAAGAAACCAAAAAACTCCAGTACTAAATGGAAATGAAACCAGGTCAAAACTGTTATGAATAATAGACACTTAAAGCAATACTAATTGTCATTTATAGGAGAAAGAAACATTTCGAATTGAAACAAGAAATTATCAATAACAATTCGGTGAATTCATCTTGTTACCCTGATCCATTAAGCTCTCGCTATGGTAGTATGTTCTTTGTTATCCTGTTCAACTTATGTCATTCATCATATTCTCAACTTTTGGAACTGTCTAAAAATTAAAATCATTCCTTAATCCTTAGCTTGAGGGAATGTAATTCTGCCTTGGACATTTAAACTTGAGGTGGCTAATTAGCTCCATAAATGTGGTTATCTTGTAAGGAACCTAATTTTGGACAGTTTAAAGCCACTAAAATAAGTTCTCTAACCCTAAGATAAGACCAATCCACCTCCCTAACAAAATCCTCCCAGTGTAATAGTAAATTTTAATACTCCAATACTAAAATCCCTAAATAACAAAGTATGATGCAAAGAAACTCAGTCCCCTCAAATTTTACTCAAAATCAGGACTAGTATTTAATTTTGCTATTACAGTATTTAATTTTCATCTTCTTCTTCCCCAGATCTATATATCAAGTAATGGAAATGAAAAATGAAAAAGTAAAGAGGAAACAAAGGAAATACCAAAATTGATGAGGAAATCGAAGAGACGACGAACATTGATTGAGATATTGGAAATGAATTCACGATTCTCCCAGTCTGCTTGTACTGCAATTCCAACGTTTACTGCGTTTGTAATCCCAACTCCTCCACCTCTCGACATCTCTCTTCCTCTCTATTCATTTCGTTTTCTAGAGTAAAAAAAGCCTTACACATACAGTCTGTGTTTAGTTATGTTGATTGATTGCTTGTAGATCTGGTTTGTTTATCAGAGAATTTGACAAGACCTTTGTTTTCTTTTCAGAGTGAGATAGAAAGCTGAGGAGGTTTTTGTTTGGAACTGTTTAATGAAGAAACTCGGGAGTCAAAATAAAAAGTAAAGTTAATTCCAGCTTGTAGTCAAAACCAGAAAATGGGAGTAGTATACTTTTTTTAATTTTTTTGTCTCAGAATTAGAAATAACCCAGATCGACAAAAAGTACCACTATGTGAGAATGAGAGTTTTATACTCTTTTTTTTTTTTTTTTTTTTTTGTTAAAAAAAGAGTTAAAGTGATGATTCACAGTTAAATGTTAACCAAATTACTTATGTATCCTCGCCACTTACACACCGTTACACCACATTCAGGATCGTTACACCACATTCAGGTTTGTTACACCGCATTCAGGTTCATAACACCGCATTTACCCAAAGGGTTCACTGCTTCCTCTCCGAGGTTTAATGAAGATTCTTAAGCTTTCACCACCGCTTCATCACCATCACTTCAACTAGTTAGTTAAATGGGGAGGGTATTTTAGGAAAAGATAACACTTTTATATTCAAAAGTGTTAAATCGGATGGAAATATGACTATTTTGTGAACGAATTACAAAAGTGTGACCATTTTGTGACCCAATTACAAAAAGTATGACCATTCTGGCCCAAAAAAAACTCTTATACTTATCATACCTCTAGAATCCATCAACAGATTATTTCGATAACTTTGTTGCAATCACCTTTGATGGTAATAACCATCCATAACAGAGCTTAAAAAGACCAAGAAGTGCGGCTTGTTGAGAACATACAACGTTGCTTCCATAGGTGCCACAAAATAACTGCAACCATAACTCGCAGATGAGTATTGCCCCACGACATAATCCACACTGCTGACTGCAAAATAGAAGGGCCGCAGGAAGAAGCACCTGCCAAACTGCTCTGGCTACATTACAAATTACAATGCAACAAAATGTGCAAAAGCAGATTCCTCAAACTAATTACACGAAGGACAAAAAGTATCCTGTAAATGGAGATAAGAATTCAACTTGCTTCGAGTGGGAAGAATCTCGTGGATACATTTTCAAAGGAAAAAGACCACTCTATATGGAAGCTTCAAATGCCAAATTTTCAACCAAAACTTTTGCATCTCAGAAGATGCATCTGTGGTGGAGTGCTGCATAAGCATAGAATTAAGTAGAATTCACAGAAAAATCTCCAGAACAAGTAAGCTTCCAATGAATAGAATCCGGTGCCTCAAGAGGTATTCGAATTTGTAAAAAAATTGTATTCATAGTCAGATGAAACCATGATTTGAGAGCCGCCAGTGGATTTTGGGATTGACTTATCCTTTCCAGAGCTGCCATCCAAACACGAATTCAACGGGAGAAACATAAACTTATTAACTTAACCCTAATTTTTTCTTCCGGTAGGTAACTTCTGCGGTTCTGCCTAACAACCCAATCACCGTGACTTGGTATCCACGTTTGTTTCTTCAATTTAGCATTAACTAATTAATTTTGGTCAATCCTAAATACTTGCAGACTACGTTTCCTTAGATAGCAGGTTTACTTGTTACTATAAATATGTAACAAGTTTCTCTTTGTCCCCTCGAAAAAAAAAAAAAAAAAAAAACCCAATTTCTTGTAGTTTTCTCTACCTTAGTCGATGGCTGATCTCCAGGAAAGTAAAAGAAATGCTGCACCTAAACTTCCAATTCCCAGCCGTAGAAACGTTTTGATTACGAGTGCATTACCTTACGTGAATAACGTTCCGCATCTGGGGAACATCATCGGATGTGTTTTGAGTGCTGATGTGTTTGCTCGTTACTGTCGTCTCCGTGGTGATAATGCGATTTATGTGTGCGGAACTGATGAATATGGAACAGCTACTGAAACGAAAGCTATGGAGGAAGGTTGTACACCGCAGGAGATTTGCGATAAGTACCATGCAATTCATAGAGATGTTTATGAGTGATTTGATATCAGTTTTGATGAGTTTGGGCGCACATCTACTCCGCAACAGACTCAAATCTGCCAAGCAATTTTCAACGAACTCATGGAGAAGGAGCGGTTATTAAAAGACTCAATAGATCAGTTTTATTGCGAAAAATGTGAGCGTTTCTTAGCTGATCGGCTGGTGGAAGGCACCTGTCCTAGACCAACATGTGATTATGATTCCGCACGTGAAAAATGTGGGAATTTATTGAATTCGACAGAGCTAAAGGATCCTAAATGCAAGGTATGCCGAAACACTCCACCAATTCGCAAGACAGACCACTTGTTTCTAGACATTCCGTCTCTGGAGGAGGAACTGGTTAAGTATATCGACACAACATCCGTGGCTGGATCCTGGAGCCAGAATGCAATTCAAGCTACAAAGGCATGGCTAAAAGAGGGACTGAAACCAAGGTGCATCACCAGAGATCTTAAATGGGGGGTTCCTGTTCCGCATGAGGATTACAAGGACAAGGTTTTCTATGTTTGGTTCGATGCGCCTATCGGGTACATTTCGATAACATCATGCTACACTTCTGATTGGCAGCAGTGGTGGAAGAATCCGGAAAATGTAGAGCTTTATCAATTTATGGGGAAGGACAATGTGCCATTTCATACAATAATGTTTCCCTCGTGTCTTATCGGAACTGGCGAGAACTGGACGAAAATGAAGACTGTTAGTGTTACAGAATATTTGAATTATGAAGCAGGGAAGTTCTCCAAGAGTAAAGGTGTCGGCGTTTTCGGTAATGATGCTAAAGACACAGGGATTCCTTCAGAAGTATGGAGATACTATTTGTTGACGAATAGGCCTGAAGTATCTGACACTGAATTTACATGGACGGATTTGCAAGCAAAACTCAAAAGCGAGTTGCTTGCTAACTTGGGAAATTTCATTAACCGTGTCTTGAGCTTCATTGCCAAACCTTCAGGCATAGGTTATGGTTCTATTGTGCCTGATGCTCCAAATGCAGAATCACACTCCCTGACAAAGGCGTTGGCGGAGAAAATCGGAAACTATGTGGAGCAATATGTTGAAGCTATGGAGAAGGTTAAACTTAAGCAAGGCCTGAAAACTGCAATGAGCATTTCAAGTGAAGGAAACTGCTATCTGCAAGCTAGCCAGTTCTGGAAACTATACAAGGAAGATCCAGCCTCGTGTGCCGTTGTTATGAGAACTTCTGTTGGGTTAGTCTATATTCTAGCAACTCTTTTGGAGCCATTTATGCCATCCATTTCTGTTGAGGTAGTGAAACAGCTCAATCTGCCTGGTGAAATACCACTCTCACTAAGCGATGCAAACGGAGATATAGATAGGGCAAAAAGACCCTGGGAGATTGTACCTTCTGGGCACAAAATTGGGACGCCTAAGCCGCTTTTTAAAGAACTGAAAGATGAAGAAGTGAAGTTCTTCAGGGAGAAGTTCGCTGGAAGTCAAGCTGACAGAAAGGTTAAGGCTGATGAAGCTGGTGAAAAAAAAGAGGCCGACCAGCTGAAGAAAATGAAGCTCTCTGATGCAAAGAAACCAAAGGCATCAAAATCTTCAGGTCAAGGGAAATCTGGTGAAGGCACCATATTATAGATTGCATTATCGTTTTTGTTTTAGAAATAAGATACGTCTTCATATTTTTTTCTTACTTTACGGCTTTGTTCCTTACTTCTCTTGTTACTTCTCTTTGTTGTTTTATGCTTCATCATTTTTCACGGTTTGTGCTCAAAACACTGGACTACTTTTAGCATTTTATGTGAGTAAATATAAAGAAAAGAGGAATTCATGTGTCAGCCCACATTAACCCTGACTGCTCCATAAGCATAGCAATAGGAAATGGCATTACTGTTTTTATAGAACTAGCAGCAGTTCGGAAAACATTTTTTTCTTTTCATATTTCCCTTTTTTCATCTTGTAAAATCGATAAATATTAAATATTCACATACACCAAAGTAAAGCTGAAACTTAGAAAATAAAAGACAATAACAGATTTTTTGTTGGGAAAACGATTGTAAACAAAAAGTTTTCCAACACAATCCCGACTCTCGCGTATAATTCTGATGTATGATGAAAATGAGATATTGAGGGGAGATGCCAAACTAAGCAAACGCTATAGCTGCTAATAAAGCCATTATGCCTGAGAGGTGCCTCTGGAGAAGGTTCACGCCCTCGGAAATGAACAAAAACCTGACAGAAAGAAAATATGATAATTAGATATGGTTCATTTGGGAGAAGGTGAGGGCGAAAAATTCTGTGGCAGTTGAAATTAACACAATTGTGTGAACCCCCAACGCAGCTCGAACAAAAAAGAGAGATCTTAAGAAAAAGACGTAAAATTGGTGTACTAAAGAAGGATGTCAGGTGGATGATAAAAACTTCATCTATTCAACAGAAACAGGAAAATGCCAAGAAGCATATATATAAGGTATTGCAAATATAAATACTAACCTCAAGTGGTGGTTTTCCCCCTCCAAGAGCAAGAACTGTTTCACTGAACTTGCGCCTAGTCTCTTTGACAGCCTGTTGCAAGATGTGTAAGTATAAGTTATTTAAGTAATTCCACGACCTTCACACTCATACTACCATCACAAGGTTTCTTGACGCAGACAGAACGGAAAGCAACCATTTCTAACACGAGGAATAAGAAACAAAGATACTGATATAAATAAGAATTACCTGCTATTTACATAATTCTTTCAAAGAAAGGCAACTTTAAGACATAGAACCGATACAAATTTTGATGATCCTACAGGTATTAGCATTCATTGTGTTTGCACAACCCTTAAAGTGTCAGATGTCTGTGTCTTAGCTTTGGCAGTAATTTCATCAATCCTGATAACAATCCATGTTAGCTATCTGTTAAACCACCATCATGATTCACAAAGACCCGGCAAATAACAAAGGTGAAGGATCTATTTAGTAGTTATCTGAGCTTGTCTGGAATGAAAAGTTTGTGAGATTTACCTCTCGAAAGGTCATAAGGCTCGGCCTATCCCCAACCGGGGGTGACTGATTGCACACCATATGAGCAACAGGCAATCTAGCAGAGGGACCATCACGTGCAAGAGCACAACTTCGCGAAACAACCTTGTCCATCCATGCCCCTCCACGTTTTTCAGAAGGACGGGAATATGGATCAAAATAGAAATATGCAATGGGATTACCTAAGGAATCTTTGATCCGGTAGAATCTGACATCAGAAATATGCAATGTTCCAGACCTAAAAACAACAGTCACATATCATTTAAAGGCGTACTATATATATGGTATTACAGCCTACAGAAATCAAATTAGTAAACACACGAAAAGCCAAAACAAGTGCATAAACATTACCGGGGCTAAGCCATCAGCTGCCTCAACATCAATGTCAAACAGTGTCTTTGCAAGGCTGAAAAGGCCATCCATGACCTTTGGCAATGAAAAATATGGGCGCAACTCCTCCTGTAAAATTCAAGCTAAGTTAAAGAACAAGCGTCTAAGTTTGTAAAGAATTTTCAATCAAGCTTGCACCACAGAGCCTACTTGCTAATTGATATCACAAAACACCAAGGCACAATGAAATTATAATTTCACGCCTTTTTTCTTAATCATTTTACCCCTTCTGATCTATTAGCCAGACCCTAGACTTTGATCATGTTAGAGGAATCTCACGTATATAGGAGTTCTAAGAATGTGCCTTCTAAATGCCACATGGCCAAACGAAAAAAGAACTAACAATATGTATGGTAGTAATATATATATACACTTACTGAAACATCAAAATAGTGACTAGCAACTAGTTCAAGCTTTAGTAGATAAACTATAGTCCAATATTATGAACACCAAATAAGTTGCTGAAATTTCAAACAAAATCAGAGAGACCTGTTACGCATACCTCATTTATGTCATACTTTGACTCACGCAGTCTCTCACTCCAAAAGCTGAGGTCTCAGTGACTTAAATCATTGGCTTCTACAGCACCCTGCTCTTGTGAGAACTTTCTAAGGTCTTCCATATCTGAAAAATAAATAAAATGAACTCAATCAAATCCTCCACCAACTTGATAAGCACTTGCTTACCTGTTAGTTTGCTCTTCCTGCATAGATTCAAAATAGAAATTTAGGATTCTACAAGTTAAGAATAAAAAGTTTCCGACTTAACATGCATTTTCCTGCCGACTACAAAAGGTGTGCCATCCTAATTACTATAATCTTCTTCGGATGCTGCATTTCAAGGTAGCATTAAAGGAAATGACAAATTCTAATCAGCTCAAATCGTATATATTTCGTTTACGAGTAGATGCCAAGTTTATAAACTATAAAGATACTTATAAGAGTTGAAGTAAAGATACTTTGATAGTACTCTGTAACTGATTCTAATATTGGGAACATAAAATAAAGGACTTAAAGCCTAACACTTGCAAGGGAACCACAAAAGAACCAAATTTCTCATGAAAATGCAACAGAAGAAGAAAAAAAACATTTAAAACTTTGAAAACATGCAATATTGGAAAAATAACAACTGTAAATTAGTCATGCTACCTTGAACTGCAGCATCCCAAGAAGCAGTTCTAAGCTTTTCAAGGAGTTCCTCAGCTTTTTCAACGGTAGCCATTTTAATTTCCATGCTAACCTGGAAAAGGAAATGTTTCACTTTAGGTCTCTGAAATGAAGAAGTGTTACAAACAGATGATAGATCATACCTCAGCATAGTTGTTGTAACCAAGAAGTTTAGCCTTCTCCAACCTATGCTTTAAAATTTGGTCAATAATTGGGGAATTGTCTAGATCTCCAACCTGTTGCACTTCATTAAACTGTTCTCTTTTTTCATTTTCTAGCGACACACCATTAAGAACAGCCTCCTTTATTTGGCCTGAACAACAAATACAGAAACTAAAACTTCAGAGGAGAACTCAAAGGAGTAACATCTTATAGTCTGGTAACACAATTAAACTGTTCACTACAACAAACAAGTGCAATCAGTAGAACTGATACACACTCGGTAGCTCCAGCTCATGCCCTAGCATAAGACATTCATAAAATATTTAAAGCAAAATGCTGAAAAGGCATCAGCTGATCTCCGCCCACTGCAAAATTTTATTAAGACAAGACAGTTTAAGCAAGTAATATAAGGGGTAGAAATCATATCGTTTAAAGCTTTAGATAGAAATAAAATTATCAACTTCTTAATTCAGCCAAAAGATCTGCAAATTTAGTTATCTACCATGTAACATCAACAACAAAAAAAAATTTACCCTGTAACTGTAGCATCCTGCTGCATATCCACCTACCATGTCCAAAAGTAAATATTAACACACATGGATGTAGACAAAGAAATCTAGCAACTAAGGAATAACCGCAAATAAGTTAAATTTCAAACCTGCAAAGATGAGACCAAAACCGCAAAGGAACCTATCCTCTAGCAGTGGTGCAATAACTTGGGTTTTCTCGCCCACTCTTCGATCAATATCAAAGATAGATTCTGACCCACCAGGAATGTAACTTCCATGAAGCTCTAAATCTGTACTGGCAAATCTTATCTGCAAAACATTTGAAAAATATGAAAAGAATTACATGTCTCTCCATCTTCTTGGCAAAGATATTTAACCAACCGTCATGAGCCTTGGTTATATTACTCATTTACAGATGTTTCTTCGGTGCTTTCTAGCTTTTTTACACTACTGCTACTCGTATAGGGTGTCTCAAAATCCTTGATTCACATCAAGTTCCTCAGAGAAAAATGCTTTAGGGTTGTTATTCAGCACTAAAACCATGAATATGACAAGTGAAAGAAAAATAAAAACATATGAAAGGCGATGAAGTTTATAGAAACAAAAAAAAACTCCAATGCTTAAACCGGATCTAAACTGTTATCAACAACAGACACTCGAATCGCTACTAGTTAGCATTTGTAAGTGAAAGAAACATTTCAATTTGAAACAAGAATTATCAATAACAATTCGGTGCACCCATCTTGTTACCCTGGCCCATTATGTGCTCATTATGATATTGTGATTCTTCGCACATAAATCCAGTTCACCTTATGTCATTTATATTCACAAATTTTGGAACTGTCTAAAAATTAAAACCATTGCTTACCTTGAGAATGTTATTTCTGCCTAACCTGAAGTGGCTGATTAGCTCTATAAATGTGGTTATCTTGTGATGAACCTATTCTATGAACAGTTTAGAACCACTACAAGAGGTTGTCTAATCAATACTCTACTCCTAATATTGGACCAACCCACCTCCCGAAATCCCTCGTGTAGCACAAAATCTTCTTAGTGAAGTATGACATTTTAATACTCAGGAATGGTGCTTTTCTAAGGGAATTGTCTATTGAATTACTAAATGCCTATATCTCTGTAATAAGAGTTTGTTCTTTTGTGGTGTTGCATTCAAATCCGTCCACTTCTTCACAGTTTTCTTGGTTATAGCATTCAATGAAGTTTAGACAAGCTGACAACTGATAAGTACACTCGACGCATAACGAGACAATACATGGGACTTTATCTGAGTATTATCATGATCTCTATGCGTCCTTGCTGCTAATAGTAAAATAAAGCTCGTTGCTACCGTCACCAAGTGCAGCAATCGGGTTCTTACAGTGTTTTTACATATGAGACGAGACATACATTGTATAAAAACCTATACATATTTTACATAATATTTACAGAATTTCTTTTCGGGTCTTTTGCTGATGCTTTTTAGCTTCCTTACAGTTAGACTACTGCTATTCATATGGGCTATCTCAAAATCCTTGATTCACGGCAACTTCATATGACCAAAATGCTTTTAAGGTTGTTACTCAGCACTAGAACTATGAAAGGTGAGGAAGTTTAAAGAAAGAAAAAAACCCAAATACTAGTAATAGGAAATGAAACCAGGTCTAAACTGTTATCAACAGTGAAACCAGGTCTAAACTGATATGAACAACAGGCACTTGAATCCCTACTAGTTAGCATCTGTAAGTGAAAGAAACATTTCAAATTGAACCAAGAAAGTAATCAATAACTATTTGGTTCCTATGACCAAAATGCTTTTAAGGTTGTTATTCAGCACTAGAACTATGAAAGGCGAGGAAGTTTAATGGAACAAAAACTCCAATACTAATAGGAAGTGAAACCAGGTCTAAACTGTTATCAATAATAGACACTTAAAGCAGTATTAGTTGGCATTTGTAAGAGAAAGAAACATTTCAAGTTGAACCAAGAAATTATCAATAACAATTCGGTGCATCCATCTTGTTACCCTGATCCATTACGTGCTCACTACAATACTATGATTCTTTACACAAAAATCCTGTTCAATTTGTGTCAAATTTTGGAACTGTCTAAAAATGAAAACCATTCCTTAGCTTGAGGGAATGTAATTCTGCCTTGGAGATTCAAACTTGAGGAGGCTAAAATAAGCTCTATAGACGTGGTTATTGTAACAACGTAATTCTGCATTAGACATTCAAACTTGAGGTGGCTAATTAGCTCTACATATGTGGTTATCTTGTAAGGAAACTTCCTAAGATAAGACCAGTCCACCTCCCTGACAAAGTCCTCACAGTGAATTCCATTTTAAAACTCCAACACCAAAATCCCTAAATAACAAAAGAATGATGCTAACAAACTCAAATTTGATCCAACATTCCTAATCTTGGCATTACAATGTTTCTCTTTCCACATTCTTTTTCCCTAGATCTATACATCAAAGAATGGAAATGGAAAAATGTAAAAGTAAAGAAGAAAGAAAAGTACCAAAATTGATGAGGAAACCGAAGAGACGACGAACATTGATTGAAATATTGGAAATGAATTCACGATTCTCCCAGGATGCTTGTAGTGCTATTCCAACGTTTACGGCATTTGTAATCCAAACTCCTCCCCCTCTCGACATCTCTCTCCCTCTCTACTCAATTCTCAATTCGTTTTCTAGAGAGAAAAGACTCTCGACTCTCTTGAGAGCCAACAAACAGACTTACAGTGTCTTAATATGTTTGATTGCTTGTTGTCAAGACCTTTGTTTTCTTTGTTGTAGCCCGGTATAGGGTCCGACTGAGCCCATGGTTCCCGTGGTCCACCGGTACACTCACGAGAGTGCAAAAAGTAAAAAAAACATCCACACCCCATGGTTGTAGATACAACGGGGATGGCATGGCATGGGAAGTTTGGAAATCCAACCAAGCCACGGTCACAGTCTAAATAAGGCCACTTCCCTTAAAAGAACTCGATTGGAGAAACCTATTTATATAGGTAACATCTTACGGTACGACCTGTAGTTTTCTTTTCTTCTTTTCTTTACCGTAGTCCGTAGCTTATACCGATTGAAGATCTCCAAGAAAGTAAAGCACCAATTCCCGGCCGTGGAAACGTTTTGATTACAAGGGGGGCATCACCTTCTGTGTATAACGTTTCGTATCTGGGAAAAATCATTGGATGTGTTCCGAGTGCTGATGTGTTTGCTCGTTACTGCCGTCGTCTCGGTTATAATGTGATTTATGTGTGCGGAACTGATGAATACGGAACAGCTACTGAAACCAAATCCATGGAGGAAGGTTGTACACCACAGGAGACTTGCCAAGCAATTCTCAACAAACTGATGGAGAAGGAACGGCTATTAAAAGACTTAATGAAGCAGTTTTACTGTGAAACAACATGTAAGCGTTTCTTAGCTAATCGGCGTCAAAATCTACAGGTCAAAGGAAATCTAGTGAAACCACCATATTATAGATCGCATAGTCATTTTTATTTATGTAGATAAGATATGTCTTCATAATTTTGTTTCAAGTTCAGTCACTTTTAATTTGCGAACCAGGTTGCTGCAGCATTGGCATCTCAGCTCAATGCATGCAACACTATCCTGGTACTGTCAATTTGCGAGCCACCTTAATGTTTGGTTAAGCATCTCTCTTTTATGATACCAGAAACAACAATATGTATGGGGCTCATGCCACCTTTTTTATTACATTACAGTAATGCACTTCTTTTTCAGATTAGAAATCAAAGTGTCTGCAACTGCAATGCAGACTTAACGGACCTTTTTATTTATAATATTATACTGCGAGAAATGGTTTGAGTGGACCGTAACTCCATTACAAAGCAATTCCATATAAAACCAAAACCATAATTAAATGAAACTGGCTAATTAAGCATATATCTAGAGATAAAGAGTTGCAGGCAGGGACATCAGATACTCTCTTCTCCTTTTATTTTCCAGCAAAGTGTCTCCAACTTTAGTTGATCCTGCAAGTGCATGGAGTGAAAAAGATCAGGGAAAATCCTTGGAATCTATGTAATTCTCCTGAGTAACCTGATATTATAAAATTCTGAAGTTTGTGTATAAGATAAAAACAAGTTAAGAGAAGTCAATTAGCTGAGATTATGATGGATAACTTACGTGCTGCAGTCAATGTTTTTGGAGATAGGGTAAGAGAGAGGAACACCACACTTGGTAGGGAGTCCACTGGCTGCATCTTCTTTTATGTTCTGGTGCTTATTAGCCGCATCTTTAACACAACCGCACGCTTGGCGTTTGTCTTCGATGGTAATTGCCATCCCTTTGATTTGCTTAACTCCATCACAACATGCTGGAACAGGCACAGCTGCAGTTCCGACCAAGTATGGCATGCATTGCACAAGGCACTTGTCAACATCGGTACAGGTAAAGGCTGCTTGGGTTGGTTCAACCATCATATAAGCCATGGCTAGAACAACAACAACACAAAAAAACACCTTCATCATTTTTCTTTTATGAAAATTCACTAAAGTAGTATATATGTGTTTGTGTCTATATTATTTACTAGTTGATTTTGCTGTGATTAATGGAGAAGAGCTATGGGGTTTATATAGTAGTCACAACGACGAACATCCAATATCTTTCTGAACCAATTTAAGGTAGCTTTGGTGTGATCAGTTATGCTCTTTTGGCATGTAATGCAGCTTCTTAAATTGTCATTTAGTTTCTTGATATGGCAAATATGATAAGAGTTTGTTATTCTTGTTGCACCTCTCCATTATGGAGATACCGAGTTTTTTTATTGCAGACATTTGCAGAAATATGTATTTGCCTTTACATTTGTATCAAAGGTCTGCTTTTAGCATCAGAGGTTGAATGTTTTTTGTTAACCCTGGACCACAACAAAAAAATAAATATTTCTGTTAGGCATTATTCCCCCATCATATATAGACAGATTAACAGTAACTGTTGCTTTCTTGCCTTTTGATTCATTATTATCAAGATGGACACATTTTAATTCCTCAGGGTAATTCATTTAGACTTTGGTGATTCAAATTTTTGATTTTTCAATGTTGTGATACTGAGATTTTTTACTTTACCCTTGCCATGTTCATTGGGTCTTCCCGAAATATTTTTACTTCTTATTACTGCAAGCGTTATTCGAATAAACAGAATAGACAGGTTTCATACAAGCGTTTTTGCAACTTCGCTGCTCACCTCATTTGCCACTCAAGTCTAGCTCTTGCAAAGATTGCTAATTGTTGAGAATGGGATCTCTAAAAGGTTCTTCTGCTGTTTTTCAGTTTCTGCCCGACTATAGTTTCTCTTTTGTCCTTTAATTTACCTGTATGGCTGTATTCATCTTGCAGGCAATTCATTTGAAGTATTTTCACCCACACAGCTATCTTTCAGAATTTGCTTTGCAGGGTCTGCACATGCTTTGTATGCGCATGCACTGGTATCATGCGTCTAAGATTTGCAGTTGCAACATTTCAGGTGTCAAGTAATGGATATTTTATTGCCGTTACTCCTCCAATAACTGATTTATTTTATCCGTAACATAGTCTGGCGCTCCGTTGGCAGTCAGTAACTGCTCTCGCATAACTGCTTTTACGTTCTTAAATATCTCCCGTTCTCTCCACAATGCATCAAAATCAGTGCGAAAATGGAAACAAAAAACGCTGATGCGGACTCATCGTTATTAGAGAAAATGCGCAACATTGAAAAGATGTATCAACTCTTTCAGAATCTAAACTCAAGCAATTCTCCAACAGTAAGTAAAGAATCCCCTGAATTTTCTTAAACCAATTCTTCTGGTTTCAAACAATTCTCTTTTTAATTTTGATTTCATTTTTCTGAAACCGTTTTTTCTTTCTGTTTGTGTTGTTCCAGTTGGATGAGGAAACAAGACATAAAAATGATTATAGACAATCTTACCGAACAGGCCATTGTCACCATTCAGTCTCCCCTTAAGGTATACACATTTCTTTTTGCTTATAACATTCAAAGATGATATTATCAAGTATTGGTTTAGAAATTAACAAAAAAATCTGGTGATCAAACAGGCATTTGAGGAGAAATATTACAAACCTCCTCAGAGAAAATGCACAAAATGCGGGAAACTGAAGATGGCCGGGAGGCAGGTGGTGAATGTCGTAGATGCAGTACGAAGGTTCAAATATTTTGGGACTCAACATCAACAACCTTCGTCAACTCAATTTATTCTGGGATCCAACAGAACAGTATAGAACCAACGCTGATGCACTTTGAGCCGGATAGAGTAAATTCAGGATCATTTTCGGATTCCTCTACTGGATCTGGAAGTAGAAGAACAAAGATCTTGTTCATCGGGTTTGTATTCATCTTCCTCCGTTGGTTCGAATTATCAAAGTAGAAGTCGAAGAACATCTACTTCGTCACAATCTTCAGTATATTCTGCTTCCTCAATTGTTTCTGGTACTACAAATACAATCTACAGCAGGTCTACTAGTGGCGATGAGCGGGAACCACATTCGCGACACAGAATGCTGGATCACCATCGTGGTTGTAGAACCATATCAATGAGCAGATCACCAACGGAAGATTACTCGTGTAGCTCGAGGATGCCACATCACGTAGGAGACTAGGAGTCATTACTCTAAGGTTTTGGTCCTGTGTATTTACTTACAGAAGTTTATTCATCTTACAAATGGGTATAAACACAATACAGTGGCAAGATGAAGAAACTTTTTGTAAGTAAATACACGGGACAAAAACCTGGGTTCTGTATTTGAACATACAATGTTGATGTTTTCAATCATTTGCTTCTTTTTTGTATTAGAATTTCTTTTGTAGATACACCATTTTTGGTTAGTAGATAATTCTAGTAAACTCATGGAAGAACCATGGAAGAGCTCCTGTTATCTCATAAGCCTTTTCAATCTTAACAAGTGTATTTGCGAGCCATCTTACAAGTCATTGAGCAATTTGTCATCTTATAAGTCATTGAGCAATTTATAATGTCTTTAGTTTTGTACCTGTTCTATGTTCACACAATAGACTGGACTACTTTTAGCATTCTGTGGAAGTAAATATAAAGAAAGAGGAATTCATATTTCAGCCTACTTTAAACCTGACCGCTTCATAAGCATAGCAATAGGGAATGGCATCAAGGATTTTGTAGAGCTAGCAGCAGTTTGGAAAACAATTTTTTTCCTTCATATTTCCCCTTTTTCTTTCTGTAAAATTATTAAATAATATTCATATACACCAGAGTAACCTGAAGCCTAGAAAATAAAAGACAATGATAGATTTTTCTTGGGAAAATAATCGTAGCTAAAAAAGTTTCTAACACTTGAGTATATCCTGGTGTATGATGAAAAGGAGAAATTGAGGGGAGATGCCAAACTAAGCAGACGCAGTAGCTGCTAATAAGCCATTGTGCCTGAGAAGTGCCTCTGGAGAAGGTTCACGCCCTCGGAATTGAACAAAAACCTGACAGAAAGAAAATATGATAATTAGGAGAAACTGAGGGCAAAAAATTCGGTGGCAGTTGAAATTAACACAACTGTGTGAAGTCCAATGCAGCTTGAACAAAAAAAAAACAGAGAGAATTTATGAAAAATCTTTAAGAGTGGTGTGTACAAACACTTCATCTAATCAACAGAAAATGCGAAGAAGCATATATATATAAGGTATTGCAAATATAAATACTAACATCAAGTGGTGGTTTTCCGCCTCCAAGAGCAAGAACTGTTTCACGGAACTTGCGTCCAGTCTCTTTGACAGCCTGTTGCAAGATGTGCAAGTGTAAGTTATTTAAGTAATTTTGCAACCTTCAGACCCATACTACCATCACAAGGTTTCTTGACACAAACAGATTGCAAAGCAACCATTTCTAACACTAGGAATAAGAAACAAAGATACTGATATAAATAAGAATTATCTGCTATTTACATACTACATAGTTTCTAAGGAAGGCAATTTTAAGACATGGAACGAATAACAATTTTAATGATCCTACAGGTTTTAGCACTCGTACCTTTTCATTGTCCAATCCAGCATCCTCAAATGCTGAAAAGGCATCAGCTGATAGCACCTCTGCCCACTGCAAAATTTTATTAAGACAAGTCAGTTTAAGCAAGTCACATAAGGGATAGAAATATATCATTTAAAGCTTTAGATAGAAATCAAATTAGCAAGTCCTTAATTCAGCCAAAAGATCTGAACATTTAGTTATCTACCATGTAACATAAAAAATATATATATATATACCTTGTAACTGTAGTATCCTGCTGCATATCCACCTGCCATGTCCAAAAGTAAATATTAACACACATGGATGTGTACGAAGATATCCAGCAACTAAGGAATAACCTCAAATAAGTTAAATTCCGAACCTGCAAAGATGTGGCTAAAACCGCAAAGGAACCTATCCTCTGGCAATGGTGCAATAACTGAAGTTTTCTTGCTCACTCTTCGATCAATATCAAAGATAGATTCTGACCCACAAGGAATGTAACTTCCATGAAGCTCCAAATCTGTACTGGCAAATTTTATCTGCAAAACATTTAAAAAATATGAAAAGAATTACATGTCTCTCCATCTTCACTAACTGTTTGTCGGTCTACCAGCCTAGCTAGTAACAAATGCAATCACCACCATTTTGTCGACCCAATACCTAAGGGCATGGCTTCACATTATGGTCCTTAGGTAAATCTTTATCAAAACTAAACTGATTGTTTCAGGAAATACGTGATGGATCGGGGACTCAATTTTAAGGACTCCAAAATGGCTATAAATTTAAGACGGACGTGTATTTGTACCAACTGACCTGGCGAAGGCTCTGTGTCCCTGCACGGAAAGTCCTTGCTGCAAGAAGTTTCAAGTAAACTTCTTCTGGGAGTGTCTCTCCAGTTTCATAGTGTTTTGCAAGGCTCATCAGCGTATCCCTGTAGCATAAATGAAAAAGTTACATAAATTTGCTTTGAGAAATCTCATAAACGATAATTCATTTCTCATTTCTGTTTTAGATCGCGTGACCATCTTTTCAACCTTTTCTTTCCAAAAATATATATTTTTTCACTTGAACAAAATAACAAAAATCATTTATTGTAGTCTTGGACATGACAGAATAGGTATAATAATTTGAAATTTTATAATCACCTTTGGTAACACCAATTCTCCATGAACTGAGAAGGCAATTCAACAGCATCCCATTCTATCCCCCGAATACCAGAAACCAGACCCTCATCTTCCTTAGTGAGCATGTGCTGGAGCGCATGACCAAACTCATGAAATACAGTCTCAACCTGCATTTATGGTGTGTTTATAACATTCAGCCAGACCTCTTAGAAAACCAAGTAAGAAAATCAATGGATACACTTCCATATCCTTGTAAAGGTTATGGAAAAAATCTGAACATGGGTTTCAATAATGCAATCCATCCACTGATTTTCAGATAGCACGGTCAGTCAACTACATGAATTATCAATATATAGGCATATTTGTATAGACCCCCAACACCTACACCACAATTTAAGGTTCACATAATCTATGATGGTCTCTGGTTCCACATTATACAAAAGGAACTTTGAGGCATTGTGTTTGTACAAGTGTAGATCTGTGTGTTAGATTTGGCAGTAATTTCATCAATCCTGAAAACTATCCATGTTAGCTATCTATTAGACCACCACCATGATTTACAAAGACCCGGCAAACAAGAGAAGGGTCAATTTAGTTTATCTGATACTTGTCTGGAGAGAAAAGTTTGTGAGATTTACCTCTCGGAAGGTCATAAGGCTTGGCTTATCCCCAACCGGGGGTGATTGATTGCACACCATATGAGCAACAGGCAATCTAGCGGAGGCACCATCACGTGCAAGAGCACGACTTCGCGCAACAACCTCGTCCATCCATGCCCCTCCACGTTTTTCAGAAGGACGGGAATATGGATCAAAATAGAAATATGCAATGGGATTACCTAAGGAATCTTTGATCCGGTAGAATCTTACATCATTGTTCCAGACCTAAAAACAACAGTTCACATATCATTTAAACACAAATTATATATGGTATTACAGCCTGCAGGAATCAAATTAGTAACCATATTAAAAAACAAAACAAGTGCATAAACATTACCGGGGCTAAGCCATCAGCTTCCTCAACATCAATGTCAAACAGTGTCTTTGCGAGGCTGAAAAGGCCATCCATGACCTTTGGCAATGAAAAATAGGGGCGCAACTCCTCCTGTAAAATTAAAGCGAAGTTAGACGTGTCTAAGTTTGTCACGAATTTTCAATCAAGCTTGCACTACAGAGCCTACTTGCTAATTGAGATATCACAAAATACTCACGCTGTCACGCATAAGGATTTTCTAATTTCAAGCTTTTTCTTCTTAATCAGTTTACCCCTTCCGATCTGTTAGCCAGTCGCTACACTTTGATCATGCTAGAGGAATCTAACGTATGTAGGAGTTCTAAAAATGTGCCTTCTAAATGCTACATGGCTAACCGAAAAAAGAACCAACAAGATGTAGTATATATACACTTACTGAAACATCAAAATAGTGACTAGCAACCAGTTCAAGCTTTAGCAGAAAAACTAAAGTCATATAGTATGAACACCAAATAAGTTGCTGAAATTTTCAAACAGAATCAGAGAGACCTGTTACGCATACCTCATTTATGTCATACTTTGACTCACGCAGTCTCTCACTCCAGAAGCTGAGGTCCCAGTGACTTAAATCACTGGCTTCTACAGCACCCTGCTCTTGTGAGAACTTTCGAAGGTCTTCCATATCTGAAAAATAAATAAAATGAACTTAATTAAATCCTTAACCAACTTGATAAGCATAAAAAGTTAAGAATAAAAAATTTCCGACTTAACATGCATTTTCCTGCAGGCTACAAAAGGTTTGACATCCTAATTACCATAATCTTCTTGGCATGCTTCAGTTTAAGGTAGCATCAAAGGAAATGACAAATTCTAATCAGCTCATACCAAGTCTTATAAACTATAAAAGTTCGTAAAGATACATTGATAGTACTCTGTAATTGATTATAATATTGGAGCATAAAATGAAGGACTTAAAGCCTAACACTTGCGAGGGAACCACAAAAGAACCAAATTTCTCATGAAAATGCAACAAAAGAAAAAAAACCATCTAAAACCTTCAAAACATGTAATATTGGAAAAATAACAAGTGTAAATTAGTCATGCTACCTTGAACTGCAGCATCCCAAGAAGCAGTTCGAAGCTTTTCAAGGAGTTCCTCTGCTTTTTCAACGGTAGCCATTTTCATTGCCATGCTAACCTGGACAGCAAATGTTCCACTTTAGGTCTCTGAAATGAAGAAGTGTTACAAACAGATGATAGATTATGTACCTCAGCATAGTTGTTGTAACCAAGAAGTTTAGCCTTCTCCAACCTAAGCTTTAAAATTTGGTCAATAATTGGGGAATTGTCCAGATCTCCACTAGATGCACGTGTTACATAGGCTCGATAGACTTCCTCTCGCAATGAACGGTTGCGTGAATGTTGCATAACAGGAAGAAAGCTTGGAGCATCCAATGTTATCATCCATGGTCCCTCTTCAGCAGTAGCTTTTTCATGCCCCTAATGAGAGAAAACTTTAAGAACGCGCGGTACTTGAAACAAAACAAGGTAAAGCATGAAACACTACTAAACAGGCTAGCATTTCAACATGAGATACCTTGGATGCTGCTGTTTGTGCAGCTAGACCAAGTGCTGAAGCAGGCAATCCTTCAATTTCCTTCTTATCAGTAATTAACTTTTCAAACTTTTTTGTGGCATCCAAAACATTTTCCTCAAACTTCTGGGATAACTTTTCTAACTCCTGAAAAACCATGGCAACGTTAACAAGAGGAACTGACCAACACACATCAAACAAAATTTCAACATTAACAACTCATTGTTCTTAAACTTTTCAACATTGGACGTTTTAAATGAGTTCACATGTTGCAAAGGAGAAAAACAAAATGTGTCACAGTAGTTACAAAGGAGAATAACTATAGGTGTTCATAAAGAGATAAATTAGATCAATCGTGTGCATCACAACAAACCTGTTGCACTTTATTAAACTGTTCCCTTTTATCATCTTCCAGCGACACACCATTAAGAACAGCCTCCTTTAATTGGCCTGAACAACAAATACAAAAACTAAAACCTCAGAGAAAACTCACAGGTCTAACGTCTTACTCTTATAGTCGTATAACACAGTTAAACTGTTTAACAGTAACACTACAATAAACAAGTATAATCAGTAGAAACTGACACACACTCCGAAGCTCGAGCCCATGTGCTAGCACAAGACATTCTTAAAATGTACAGAAATACATAAACAGCTCACAAATCTACTTAGAGGTATAAATGCGCAGCAATTACCTTCAACAATACGTTTACGAGCATCACTCAATGTATTCCAGTCCGAGGACTCTCGAATGGCTTTGAATGCATTATAAATAGGTTTGCTCTGTCCCAACCTAAGATTAAATTTGACTTTCTCTGGCTACAAAAAAAAAAAAAAAAAACATGTATCATAATCAAGACTCCTGAAAACTGCAATGAAACTAAATCTCAAGTAAAATCATACAAAACAGTACCTGAACTTCTTCGATAGCAGAACGAAGATCAGCTGAATCCTTAACAGACTTAAGATGATTCACAACTCCCCAAACTACTTGTAATCGATCTACAAGCTTCTCCAATGGATCTACTAATTTCGGCCATGCTGGTTCTACTGATTTCTCTAATTCAACCAATTCAGTCTCCTGCAAAATAAAGTCTCCATCAAATCAATAAAAGATCCAAAATCCAGAAAAAAAAAAAAAAAAAAAAAAATCTTATCCGGATCAATACTTACAAGCTCACTCAACATAGCTCTAATTGCAGGACGAACATGTTTAGCTTCAACAACATCAAACGGAGGAAAATCAAAATCTTTCAACAACGGATTATCTTTCAAATCAACAACTTTTTCTTGTGAAACCACTGGAGATGGATTCTGAGAAGCCATTAATGGAGAAAAAGTACAGAAAGGAGCAGCGGAAAAAGAAGAACGAGATAGTGATGATGAGTGGAGTTGTTGAAGACAGAAAGAGAAAGAAGAAGACCAGAGAGGACAAGGTAGGGATTTAGTAAGATGTTTAGGAGAAATAAGAGGATAATGGTTTTTAATAGAGCGACGTAATTGAGAAAGTGGTTTTTGAAATCGTATCATAGAAGAGGAGGAAGAAGATGAAGGGGAAGACGATGATATAGGGATGGATGTTGTTGCGAATGTTGCGATGAACATGTTTATAAGAATTAAAATTGTTGCGCCAATGGCTTGTTTGGTTTGGTGGTAACTTTTTTCATGGGGACTACAACATTTTTTGGTCTTTGTAAACATTGTTTTTTGGCTCATTCTTGGGATTTTTTTTTGGATGGATAGATAAGTTTATCACTTGCGTGGGGAAAGAAATTTAGCAAATTGGGAATATATGATAAACTAATTGTTTATGGGATTAATGAAATGGTTCATGCTGGGCAAGGGCTATGGTCTGTTTCTTACAACCCGCAAAAAGAACTGGACTCATGTTATAATCTAACTTCATTGAAAACGAAAATACTATAAAAAGAATTTGTTGGTGTGCAAGGGAAAAAAGAACCAAAAATGACCAAAACAAAATTCCAACAAAGACAATGCAATAAAATGGAACTTCTTCCCAGCGTTTTTCCACATACTTTTTGTCCGGCTATAAAGTATTCTTTCACCTCTTCTTTGTCCTGGTAAGGAACGATTGTTATCTCGGACATAAAGCACTCTTCCACTTCCTTTTTGTGTTGGTAAGGAGTATCGTACTTATTAACTTTCGAGACCATGAACATGTTTGACTAAGTTTCCGAAAATCCCTCCGGAATTGTTTTCACGAAGAGATAAATCTCATTTGTTACGAGCTCAATTATGGCTCATGCACCGGCTTTTAAAGATGAGTTTGGGAGTGGAGAAAATGAAGGAAATTGATTGCTCTTGGTTATTTGGTGTGCTTGTGTCGGGTTGTTGTTTATTAATAATGTTTAAATTAGTATCTTGGAATGTTAATGGTATCGGTGATCCGGAAAAACGATCGAAGTTAAGAAACCTTGTGAAACGGTGGAAGCCTACTATTCTTATGATTCAAGAGACTAAGCTTAGTGCTTGTAATGACAAGATTGTGCGTCAATGTTGGGGTTCGACTCCGTGTAGGTGGATTGCATTAAATTCTTATGGAAGATCGGGCGGAATTTTGTTGATTTGGAATTCGGATATGATTGAAGTTGACGATTTTCTTGAAGGTATTTTTACTATAAGCATTTCTTGTCGTAGTTTGGAGGATAACTTCCGTTGGGTCTTGATTGGTGTTTATGGTCCTTGCATTGTGAACAAAAAAAAAAAAAATTGTATGGAGTTAGCCACCTTGCATGGTTATTGGAATGGAATGCCTTTTGTGTTTCGGTGGAGACTTCAATGAAATAAGATACATGGTGGAGATAAAGGGTTGTCGTAGAGCTTTGAATTCAATGAAATTCTTCGATGACCTGTGTAATGAGTTGGGCCTTATCGAATTGCCTCTTTCCGGTGTGAAGTATACTTGGAGTAGACCACCTAACAAGAAGAGCAAAATTGACCGTTTTCTTTTCTCGTCGGAATGGGAAGATCATTTTCCAAATATCAACTTCAAGCGACTTGCAAGACCTTTTTCGGATCATTTTCCCACTGAGTTATGCTCAAAGGACTCGGATTGGGGTGCTTGCCCTTTTCGATTTCAATTAGCTTGGCTTGAAGGAACTAACATAATTTCTTTAATGAAAGAATGGTGGGAATCTTTTTCTTTTGTAGGAACGGCGGGTGAATGTTTTTCAAAGAAGTTGCATGCTTTTAAGGAGAAATTGAAGGTATGGAATCGAGACGTCTTTGGGAACATTGATAGGGCAATTGACTTGGCACTTACCAAGATGAAGGAGTTAGATGAACTAGATGATCAAAGGGGTCTTACCGAAGGTGGAGAAGACATGCTTGTGACGGCTAAAGTGGAGTTTGATGTGGCTCATCGTCGTCAAAGCATAATGTGGCGGCAAAAGTCAAGAGTTAGATACTTTTGAGATGGAGATAGAAACACCAAACATTTTCATAGAGTAGTGAGGGGTCATAGAGATTTTAACAACATCAATAACCTTCGTATCAATGGTCGATGGACCGGAAATAAACAAGAAATCAAGTTGGGTATTGCAAATCATTTTGAGTTAGCGTTTAAAGAAAATTCAAACAATCGTCCAAGAATCAAAAATATGGTTCTAAAGCGTATTGATGAGAATGCAAGTATATGGTTGGAGAGATCGTTTAATGAAGAAGAAGTTAATAATGCAATTAAAGATTTGGGAATTGATCGTGCCCCGGGTCCGGTTGGATTTCCTATGAAGTTCTTTCTTGTTTGTTGGGATTTTCTAAAAGAAGATTTTATGAAGGTTTTTGAAGAATTTCATGACCATAATATTCTTCACTCGTCTTTGAAAAACAATTTTATTGCGCTCATCCCTAAGAAGGCGGGTGTAGAAGAAGTAAAAGACTTTCGGCCTATTAGTCTTATTGGGAGTGTGTACAAAATCATTTCAAAAGTTTTGGCGGAGCGTTTAAAGGTATACCTTCCTACTCTAATTTCAACAACTCAATCTAGTTTCATCAAAGGAAGACAAATTCTTGATGGAGTATTGATAGCAAACGAATGTGTGGATTCTAGACTTCGTCAAAGATTACCGGAATTGGTTTGTAAGCTTGATTTTGAAAATGCGTTTGATAATGTGAATTGGAATTTTTTAAATGAAGTTTTGTTCAAAATGGGGTTTGGTGGTGTTTGGAGGGCTTGGATTAGAAATTGTTTAACATTCTCAAAGTTCTCGGTTCTTGTCAATGGATCGTCTTTCGGTTACTTCGGTAGTGAAAAGGGACTTCGTCAAGGAGACCCCCTTTCTCCTTTTCTCTTTATTATTGTTGGTGAAGTTTTAAGTTGTATGTTGAACAAAGCACAAGAACAAGATCAAATCTCGGGTTTTTTTGTCAAGGAGGGGGAAAAAAAATAAATCACTTACAATTTTCCGATGATACAATCATTTTTCTTGATGCTAAGAGAGAACAAGTTGATGCCCTTCGTTTCCTTCTTCTTTGTTTTGAGTTAACTTCGGGTTTGAAGATAAATTTCTCCAAAAGTAGCTTATTTGGAGTCGTGGTCAATGAGGAAGTTGAAAATTATTCGAACATGCTAGGATGCAAATTTGCGAGTTTTCCTAGCATATATCTTGGCCTACCTTTGGGAGATAAGGTAGGAGGCACTCAAAAATGGGAAAAAACACTTGAAATTTGTGGAAAAAGAGTTATTTCTTGGAATGGAAAAACAATAGCAAGAGGAGGTAAGTTAACTCTCATCAAAAGCGTTTTAGCTAGCCTACCCATTTATTATCTCTCTATTTTTCTTGCTCCTTGCTCCATAACTAAGAAAATTGATAGAATTGTGAGAAATTTCTTATGAGATGATGAAAATAGGAAAAGAATTCACAATATTGGTTGGAAATTGTCTTCAAAACCAAAAGAAAAAGGTGGTCTTGGTATAAGAAGAGCTAAGCAAGTGAACTCGGCTTTGCTAAAAAAAAATGGTGGTGGCGCTTTGGCGTAGAGAAAGAAGCGTTTTGGAGGAAGATCATAGTTGAAAAATTTGGTGAAACATTTACCGGTTGGGAAACTCTCCAACCCAAAGGATCGAATGGCGATAGCTTGTGGTTTAATATCTATAAAGAGCTTGAAGATTTCAATAAAAATATTAGGTCCAAGATTGGAGCGGGTAAGGAAACTAAATTTTGGGAAGATTCTTGGCTTTGTGAAGGAAGATTGTGCGATATGTTTCCTTTGGCTTATGAAGCTTCAAGGAACAAGGAGTTTGTGGTGGCTAGTATGTATGAAGTTAGGGAAGATGGTGTAAGTGGGCATTTATGTCTAGGCAAAGATACTCTCAAACCATTACAAGTGAAGTGCTATCTATATCAAATCTTCTCTCTTTCATCTCTATTCAAGAAGGGGTTACGGATACCCGAATTTTGGTTGGTAGTGATCATGGTCAATATACGGTTAAGGATGGAAGTAAAGACAACGACGATCAAGGTGAGCCGGATTATCCAATCAATGTTGTATGGAGTAATGAGTACCCTCACGAAATCAATTTTTTTCTTTGGCTTCTCTCTCATGATCGGGTAATGACGGCGGATAAACTTTTAAGAAGAGGTATGGATGTCTCTAGTGTTTGTCGTTTTTGTGAGGAAGACGACGAATCGAGTTCGCACTTGTTCTATGGTTGTTGGAGAACCCGGAGAATATGGGATTACTTCGTTGAAGGGTGCCACTTTGGATGGCCATACGACCCTAATATCATTGTATCTATCAAGACTTGGAAGTTTAATTGGGGAGACGAAAGACTTAGCCGCATATGGAATAACATCCCGGTTGCAATTTGGTGGTGTATATGGAAAGAGCGAAATGCAAGAACCTTCGTTAACAAAAAGAAAACTTTGGCAAGCCTCATTAAAGATATCAAATTACAAGCGTTCTTTTGGGCCGAATCAAATACAAGAATGTTAGGGCTGACGGCAAATATTGTGATTTCTTTATGGGATTCATTATACCGGCCTCCGTAATTTTTGTGTTTTTTTATTTGGGTAGCTGAATCCCCTTTCGGTTCCCCTTTTTTGTTCGGTTGTAATCATTGGGTTAAGGCACCCCTCTTAAGTGCCTTTTTTCAATGAAATATTTATTTGACCGATCAAAAAAAAAAGTTTGACTAAGTTTCCATATTGAACCCTAATAAAGCACAACGGAAAAATATTTATTGTCCATCAAATCATCGAACAGTGGCAAAGTGTCTTCTAAAATATTCCCCTGCACATGAGTGCCAGCGTAGTATAATCTTAAAATTATTGAGTGATGATACCAATGACCAAATTCTTTACCGATGGGAACAAAAGTTTTGTTCTCTAGACATTGTTATGCATCAGTATTATTCTTTTATAAACATATCACTAAATCAATGAAGGAAGGTATTAGTTATTAGTATTACTGACTTTCGATACCTTCTTAATAGCTCCTACAAAATGCTTAAGAGATGACCTCTTAAAACGTTTGTAGGTCGTTTCTAGGGAACAAAGACTTTGCTAAGTACACTTTTGTAGACCTACAAATGTTTTAGGAAACGTTTAAGAATCTGTATTTAAGAAAATACATTTTAGGATACATTTTAGGAAACGTGCCTGCTGGACACGTTTGTAGGTCATTTTTGGGAACTAAGATTGCCTTCGGATACAAAACATCTCTTAAACACCAACTGGTTGTTAGTCATTTTTAGGTGTAAAACATGACCTACAAACAATTGCCTACTGGACACGCTCCCGTTTTAACTTTCTTAGTTCAAGATTTGGCAATTGATTTTATATTTAAACCTTATACACATATCAAAGATTTTGCAAAGTGCACCATATTCAGCTCTTGCTGCTTCACTAGTTTTTATAAACAAAAATAAAGCAAATCCTTTTGATTCCCTAGTTTGTTTATCAAATTTCACCATAAGATGAAAAATGTGTTAATAATGTATTAAAAGTCCAAGTTAAGGCCAACCAAAAGATATTCAAACATCGTCATTAGTAATCCTTTTGCGGTAGTGTATCCCGATTGGAAATCCACCGGCAGCACTCCCAAAATTGGGATCAAAACCTAATAACCCTTCTAAATTTCACCATATGATGAAAAATGTGTAATAATCTATTAGAAGGCCAAGTTGAGGCCAACCAGAAAATATTCAAAAACCGTCATTAATAATCCTTTTGCGATAATGTATCCCGATCGGAAATACACCGGTAGGACTCTCAAAATTGGGATAGATATGTGTCGTGTGATGTGGGTCCCTATTTTCTCGCTTGAGGGATAAACCGGGGAATCCGTCGGTCAAGCTATCATTTTTTGATTTTGATCTGCTTTTTCTCTATACAGATCTCTGGAGAGCATATTGCCCTCTCTTCTTCGCGTGAGAGATGTTTGTAGGTCATTCTTACAGCGGGTTTTTTTTATATTAATCCTTAAACTAAAAAAGTAAAGGTTTAAATACGATCGAGCAAGTAAATTGCAGAATAAGTGCAAACCTAAAAAACTCAAACACCTGCTAAAAGGAAAAACAACAACGAAGGACCTAAAGTACACCATGCATGTAAACTACAGCTCCATAGAGAAAACATATACAAAAGGCTACCAAGAGAATATCTAATTGCAATAGTTACCAGGGCCATCACTTAAAAATTGTATCAAATGTCCATGCCATATCTAGCTTGGATGGCTTTTCAAAGTGATAAGAAAATCACGGGCGTTCACACACGATCAAATTTCCACTGCCCAAATCCGTCCATACAGACAATATAGAACTCATTTACACCTAAACCAATAACCAGATGCGCCAAACTCGGTGGTTAATAAGTACCCGAAGAAACCCATTTGCCGAAAGATTTGGCAACAGAGAGGTGCCGAGCTCGTGAGGTATAATTGGAAATTCCATAAGTCAATGAATCTTTAACCCCGTCTTTCCAGAGATTGAGAGGTATCATCAACATTTTCCAAATACAATCAAGTAAAAGCAAAACGAAATCAAGAAAACAAATGAGAGAAAGATTTTACGATCCAATACCTTGCATTGTTGCTGTTGACTGGAGCAAGTTGCTTCGGTCCTTCCTTTTCTCTCATTTGTTCTCCTCCTTTTCTGTAACTTTCTTTCATAATTTATAAAACTTTTTGTAGTATTGATCAAAAAGAAAAAATACCTTGCATGATGGGCTCAAAGCTTTAAAATAATCGTTCCAATGCTCATGAGCCATGAGCTTCCCCTGCCGCACCCACCGATTATACCTTCGAGGTTTATGCAAAACAAAAAACCAATAAGACAACAATACCGTTAACAGGAAGAAACATAAAACTTTTTGCAGTACTATTGATCAAAAAAATAACACACTTGCATGATAGGCTCAAAGCTTTAAAATAACCATTTCAATGTTAATGAGTCATGAGCTTAAACTGCCGCACCCACTGATTACACCTTCCAGGTTTATGCAAAACAAAAAACCATCTAGACAACAATACCGTTAACATGAGAAACTGGAAAAAAAAAAAAAAAAAAAACTGAACCCTAAGACGAAACTGAATTTTTTTTTTGCAAACGATGGGATTTGGTGGTGGTCGAGCGCTTTATATAGAGAACTGCATAATCAAACAGAAGGAAAGGAAGAGTCTACATCATCAACATTGAAGAGAAAGAAGAGGCTACGTTAAAAAAAAAAAAAAAAAACCATCAAAAAAAAAAAAAAAAAAAAAAAAAATACAAAGCATGAATTAAAAGAAAGCGGATTTGTAGGATCTTGTTCCAAGGGAATCAAATACCTGACACCTTTCGATATCGTGCAAAGGCAGTTTTAAAGAGACATAAAAAAGAGAGGGAAAAACACCCTCGTGTTCAGGTCTGTTCTCTTTTGTTACCTTGATTTAGTCGACCAATAATACAAGGAAAAATAGCCAAATTGCCCCAATTTGGGAGGCATGGTTGCGGAAATTCCCCAGATTTTAAAACAAAATTAAAATGCCTCAATCCGTTAACTTTTCCATCCAAACTAGTTAAATAGTGAATTTGGCATAATGTGACTTCACACATGTGAAAAAAAGACAATAATAAACTTTAGGGTTAAGGGTTTTAGGGTTTAGGGTTAAGGGTTTTAGGGTGGTGGTGGTGACGGTGGTTGTGGTTGTGGTGGTGGTGATGGTGGTGGTGGCGGCGATGGTGGTGGTTCTGGTGGTGACGATGGTGGTGGCAGCGTGGGTGGTGGTTCTAGTAGTGGTATGGCACTGGTGGTGGTGGTGGTGGAGTTAGTGGCGGTGGTGGTTCTGGAGATGGCGGCGCTATTGGTGGTGGTGGTGGAGGTAGCGGTGATGGAGGCGGTGGCGGAGGTAGCGATGATGGAGGCGGTGGAGGTGGCGACGTCAGCGGTGGCGGTGGTGCAGCAATGGTTAAGGTGGTGGTGGTGGCGAAAATATGACACGTGTCGCAATATTAAGGGTTTGTTAATTATAAGAAGAAAATGTCAATTTAATAAAAATTGGAGTTAAAAATGACTTTTCTTCACATGTGGGAGCTCACATGTGTGCAAAATTGACTATTTAACTAGCTTGGATGGAAAAACTAACGGATTGGAGCATTTTAACTTTTTTTGAAAACCTGGGGCATTTTCGCAAACGACACCCTCAAATTGGGGCATTTCAACTCTTTGCCCATAATACAAAAACGAAAAAAGAGAAAATAAACATATACATAAGAACACGATCAGTGCAAATTGAACGAACCTTTTTTATCCTGATTTAGCATCGGGTGAAGCAGTGACGGCGTAAACTAATAATCAATGATAAGAGTTCCAAAGCTCGTTTTGATGCATCGATAAGACCCGTAGAACGAAAAACAATGATGGTGTTTGATTGCAGGAAATGCTTCCAAAGAAAGATAATCAAGAAATTAATGAGTTTATATCTTGATATTGCTTGATGTATGGCCGGTTAGAACAGGTGCATGATCGAGCAAAAGAAAGTTTATAATAGGCGAATGATTGAGGGTACCTGCAAAACAAAAAGCCAAAATCGATCAGAAAACAAAATCATTAATCGCATGAAAAAAATAATCAGGAAGAGAAGCGTAGTTGACAATAGGGTTTGGCTTTTGCATCGAATGATTTAAATGGAGAGGCACCATACCCACAATTTCCATAAAATAAAGTTTTTGTTTGGAAATAATATAAGTCCATATCTAAGAATATGGAAAGCTTTTATATCTTTGGAAAAACATTTTTATTATTGCAATTTTTCCAAAAAATAATAAAAATATTGAGTATGTTTTCACATGTCTGATTTTTTGTAAATTTTTTTTTATGGAAAGGAAACGAAAATAAATTAATTAACTTTTTTTTATTTGTAAATAATATTGGAAGTTTACAACTTTACGGTTTTGGTTAGCCCGACTTTTTGTTATCTTTTTGTTAGTAAAATAATGTTAAACATATCCTGAACGTCTAGAAATAGTTATTTTTATTTTTATTTTTGGAATAGATAATATTAACAAAAAATAAGCATATCCGGACGTCTAGGAATAGTTATTAGTATTATATTTATTTTAGGAATGGATAATATTAAGAAAAAATAATATGGAACTGCTAATGTTGTTTTCCCCCACAATTTTTTGTTGTTGTTGTTGTTGTTGTTGCTGCTTACTATTGGTGTTTAAAGTTTTGCTTAAATTTCTCATTCCTTTAAATGATTTTGTGTTTTAACTATTTCACAGAATTTGTCAATTTTTCGAGGCTAGAGAATTATACTTTGATCATCGGGTAGCCATCCATAGCTCCAGGTATTTTTATTTTATATTTTAATCATTGTCTAAGCTTGAAGAGTGGTTTTTACTTTCATCTCAATCATAATTACAAAATGTAATCAGAATTAATTTGAATTTTAGTTTTGAAATTGTAATTAGGTTTAATTTAATTTTAAGAAGTGTAATTGGACAATGGATTTATTTTTATTTTTGTTATGATTGTTTTTATGTTATGTGATGAAATCATGATGAATTATAGTTTGATCGTGAATTATTATAATTTATTCATTTTTGTATTAGGATTTTTATTAAATGTTTTTGTTTTATTTGGTAATTTTAGAAAATAATATATTTTTCTTGAATTGTAATTGGTTGGATAATATATTGTGGGCCAAAAATATTATAAAAATGTGATTGGCTAAATAATATTTCGTGGGCCCAAAAGATTCTCTTGAAATTCTAATGGCTGAAATTTAGAACGATGGGGCCAGAATCAACCAGAAGCTCCAGTTAACCACGTCGCTCGAAAAAATTCTGTTTTTATATAGAGAATTAGGTGCTACTATGGAGTGAGAACACCCACTCATTCATCAAAAATCATTCATACACTCATTGCAACGAATGAGTGGGCGAAAGTGGACACTGAGCGGCTGAAAATTAGCCTCTTGGAAAAAAAAACACCTTGGGCGGCTAAAGATCTGCCTCTCAAGCACTTTTTTAGCTTGTTTATTTATTTAAAACTCTAAAAAACGGGTCCCACACTAGTTTTATTAATAAAAAAGCTCTAAAAATATCTAAAACGGCTAAAGATAAGGCTAGTTTGGTATTGATGTGAGTTTCAGAAAAGTGCTTTTCTGTTGTGTTGTGCGTTGCTGTGCTGTGGAAATAAATCAGCATAACGTTTGGTAAACTATAATTTAAAAAGCACTGTGCAATTAACAAAATGTAAATTTTGTTTGGTAAACTGGTATTTTAAAGTGCTGGTGATGTAGTTAATGACGAAAATAGGCATATTTCAAAAATTAGTTTTAAATACAATTTTACGATAATAAATTATATTTCTAATTTTAATATACAATTTTAAATAAAATTAATAATATATTTAATAAAATATAAGTAATCTTTTTTTGTAATTTTTTTATTTTCTATAATTATTTTTATTATTTAATAAAGAATTTTATGATTTTTTTTTGCTTAAAATCATTATTATTTTAATTATTATTGTATTCATTATTTTAAAATGAATTTTTTTTAAAATAGAGAAATAAAATAAAAAGTTAATATTATAATGTTAAATGTACAATATTTTAGGGTAAAAATTGTCTTTATAATAAAATAACAAGGTTAAAATAGAGAATCAATTAAATCGAATTACATGGGTCCACAACTTCTGCTTTTCTAGCTTTTAAAAGCTAGTGCTGAGTAGCTTTTAAAGAAGGCCTAAAATGAAAGTGCTTCTCTCCAAAAGCACTTTGAAAAAAATTTACCAAATATAATTTTTGGTAAAAGTTTGTTAAGAGTTTGTTTCAAAGTGCTTTTGGTTGAAAAAAAAGAAATCCCAAACGGGGGATATAAGTCGCCCATGTGATTTTTTGTTTTTTTTAAGCGGCTAATGATCAGCCTCTTAGTCTATTTTCTACTCCTTCCATAGTGCATCAAACACTCTTTCACCCAATCTCTCACTGGATTAGGTAGTGAATGAGTGCAAAACACACTCATTCCATAGCCCTTGCTCTGAGAGAGTGTATATTTCTACTCTTTTCTTTTGGTTTTGGCCAGAATGTGTTTGATGGCAGCTGTCAAAGGGAGTCTTTAACCCATCTATTTATATTTTGCCCTTTAATTCAACAAGTCTAGTATGAATTAAAGATAGAACCAATAACTGTCTATAATCAGTGTGAGGATTTTCATGTTTGGTTATCTTATATCTTAGGAAGGAACAATTCTAATAGCTAACGTCCTTTATAGCCTAAGAGTTGCTACGACCCAAAGTCAAAGACTTGTAGACAAATCTGTCTCCCACAAGATTAGTTTAGTTTGTTGATTTCTATTCAGATCTCGTAAGATCAAAGTGATGCGAAATCGTGTTTGTAATTGCGTAGATTAAACAAACTACAAAACAAATCCGGTCTTGTGTCTCCCGAAGAGCAACCTAGATCGTTTTGCACACCTCACAATAAAGCTTAACTGACTAGCAGAAGAAGTTTATTGCGGAGTTACAAAGTCTGAGACGAAAAGAACTTTGTAACTACTTGTATCTTATCTATTGTAGATAAATCTCGAGGGAACTCAAATTCGAGTTGCTACTCGTAATGATAATATGATAATATCAGGATAACCACACTATCAAGATAAAATAGTGGTACCTGGCTTTGCGAATCCCTTAGCAAAGTCTTTCAATTCGTAAACCTAATAATGTCTCTACAAACGAATCTGGAAACTAGGTTTAGAGAGAATCGACTCTAGTTTCAACTAGACACACAGAAGTGCGGGGATTAGTTTTCCCAGAAGCAAAAGGATCTCTTTTATAGACTTCTCAAATTAGACTTGCTTAGAAACAAATCTAGGGTTAGCTTGGAAACAAAGCAAACAATCTCCACCGTTAGATGAAAACCTGACTTAAGATTCAAGCTAAGTTTGCTTAGAAAATAAGCAATGATTTCCACTGTTAGATGGTTTAGCTTGATATAAACACAAATGAAATATACATATTTAGATAGGAGTTACTCGTACCCAAAAGTGTATAATAAGTTCGGTTCAACAACGGTTAACCGAGGTTAGCCAAAATGAACACAACAATCCTTTCATTGTCATTTTGATAAAACACTTTAGACTTTCCTTGATAAGCGTCCAATGATTAATCGGCGATCAATATAAGTATAACATGTGTTTAGAGAGTTATTCAAATGCCAAACATCTCGTAAAGATATTCGTCATAAGAATGTGTTTGACTGGATTAGTACGAATATACAATTGTGTACTCATTTCCAGTTCATGGGTTCTATTACAAAAGTGTTTTTCAACTTACCGTAATACGGATCCAGGTATCGTGAGTTCACAAACACTGTTTGCGAACATCCTGAAGATCATCCATGAGCAAGACAATATACGTTTACATACAAGTGCATAACAGAATGTCTTTAAACCAAACTAGAACCTCCCGTTCACAAACAGAGTTCGCGAACAAGAGCCACATGCATATGCTAACAGTGACAGTTCGTGAACACAGTTCGAGAACAAAAGTCACAGATCTTGAACCAGGGTGTTCAGTTCGCGAACATAGTTCGGGAACAAAAGTTACGGAACCTGAACAGGGAGTTCAGTTCGCGAACATAGTTTGGGAACAAAAGTTCCTGAACTTGAACTGGGTAAATCAGTTCGGGAACAAAAGTTCCGGACCCAAAGTAGCAAGGTTAGTTCGCAAACAAACAAGTCCAATATTATTATAAGACTCTCGGATAATCGATTTGAAACATCCTTGAAATATGACGATGGTAATTTTCCACATACCAAAAAATTCCAAGTAATTCTCAAACGATTATTAGTCAATACGAAACATCCCAAGTAAACATCAAATGACTGTCTCACACGAATCACGTAAGCTGAACAAGGTTATTTTCACATGACTAGAATACACCGAATCAAAACATTCCTGAGCGATGGTAATCTTACACATACCACCTTCAAGGCGATTTCCGATTGATCATGTTGAATAATAAATTGTTTGAATGACAACTAAAGCTTTTCAACTTATGTCTCGAGAAATATATATACCGTTAATTTCGGCTCGAAACTTTCACTAGTGTCATTTCTTTAAAGTCCATGTGGCCATACGACTTTTGTCTCATTTTTAAAACAGACTAGATAATCTCAAATGGAATAGATAAGTAAAGTCTTCACATACCTTTGTCGATAAAGTTCCTCCAAGGTCTTCAGTAGATCTTCGTCTTTAAATAGTGAACATCGTGAAGTCTAATACTCAACTACACACATCTATCCTAAGTCTAAGACATGACTGGTAGTAGATGATAGACGCATTTATGTGTCTATTTTCATCTCTATTGTGTATATTGTTAGTACCCATTTTTGTACTTATTTTGGTATTTTATCTCTTTGTAGGTGTTTTTGGAGAAATAAGCTTTTGTGGCGAAATTGGCTCGAAAAGTTGATAAATGCAACCCAAGGGACGAGTGTTATGCGGACTCCAGCAACGGATAAGGGGTAACCTTTCCCCTTCACGTTCAAATTCTGAATTTGGGCGGGAAAATATAAACACATTCCTGGCAGTTTTGGTGATCGTGATTTGGAGGAGTTTGAGGTCGACTAAACCTTTTATTTTCATAGGGTAGACTCCTTATGGGTCTAGGAATCTAACATGGGTGTTGAAATCGATTAAACTGGGCTCAATCGACGGATTTTTATCTCAACAACAAAATATGGAAAGTCACGTGTGTGACCGATTTTAGGAAATTTTAGAGAGATTAAAGTGCTATAAACCTTCCCAAAGATTGGTATCTATCTAAGGAAGAGTTTAGAATCAAAAGGAAAGCTCAGAAACGCGTATAAATTCTAAAACAAGAAATTGCCGCCACTTTGCCGTGAAGAGAAAGGAAGAGATTTTGGAGAGATTTAATCGCTCTTTTTGATATAAATAGATTGGTTGGGTCATATAGAAGGGGTGTCGAAAGTTAGGGAAATTTTAGAACACGACAGAGCCGAGAAATCAAAGGTGCAGGAAACCGGGTTCTGCTGCTGCTGAAGAACACGAAGAACATTGACCCACAAGGAAAAGTCGCAGACGAGTGTCGTTCTTCAACAGCAGAACCGATTTATCGTTTATTAACAGCACTTCATTGTAACGGTGATTTCTGTAACGCCAGAAAAGCGTTGCAGATTCGCTGTATTATTATTTCTCTTCAATAAAAACACCTTTTGAGCCATGATTTATTCTTTTGAGCGTGTTTTAACCATGAAGAGCTAAACCCCAACATTGGGATGACGGAGGAAGCCTTATTTCACGCATGTGGTAATTCTAATAATTCTCTTATGACTATTTGCATTGATTTTAATTGATTTATGATTTTTATTGAATGGGTGTGATTTCGTTTGATGATGTATGCTTGGTCTATGTATTTTTGATACATCATGCTTTTGATTTACAGTCATTGCTTTTCAAAAATCTACTTTTGGCAAAGAATAAGAGTCCATATTTTTAATATTTAAGCTATAATTGCATGGAATTATTATTTGAATCACATGAATGAAATTTGGTGGAATCCTGAGTCTCAGTACCTCTCGATATTGTGACAACCTTGTGAACATATTTTCAAAGTTTTTAGTTTTTTTTTTCTATTTTTGAGTCTGAAATCGAGTCTACACAAGTCCGAGTGAACGACAACCTTACTTACCACTTTAAAATTACATCAGTAGACTATAAATCAAGATATAGTATTGATCAACTAAACTTGACAACAAGCTTGATATAGCAACACTTGTGAGTTCGACCGAGCAATGCTCTAACAAAGTCTCCAAATAATTTAAGGTACATAATTGTTAAGTCAAAATACTTTAAACATTGTTATCCTCTGCATCATCCTAAACCAAAAGATTTTTATGGGTATGAAAATCTATTAGTCATGGTCTTGAAGTAGTTAAGAAAAATGGCATATGGGAAGTCATAAATGGTTGTAGGACTAAAGTTTTTTATGACAATTGGATTATTGTGTTGTTGATTTCATTCATGCTGCTATAAAAGAACTGGATTATAATCTAATGCTACCTTCTTAGGATCCCTTTCAAATTCTCTATTGAAGATTAATGTTCATCTGGTGTTTATAGGAGAAGATGTTCCTCTAGTGTTTTTTCCTTCTCTCAACCCGATTCAGATGAGTCATTGAGTTACAAAAAATTAGATAACCTTTCATTTAAAGCTTTTTATGACAATTGGATTATTGTGTTGCTGATTTCATTTATGCTGCTACAAAATAATGAGATTATAATCTAATGTCACCTACTTAAGATCCCCTTCAAATGCTCTATTGAAGATTAATGTTCCTCTGGTGTTTATAGGAAAAGATGTTCATCTGGTGTTTTTTTCTTCTCTAAACCGGATTCAGATGAGTCACTAAGTTACGAAAAATTAGATAACCTTTCATACCGAAACCGAGTCAACCCCGAGTCAGAATCATTTTCCACATCTAAATTTCACTTTTCATTTGGGAAAAACAGAAAAAACCTAAGGCAATCTTGCATATCATGTTTCCCCCGAATTCGATACTCCAACTCGGGGTGAACTACAGCGGACTACGTTCCAGTGGATTTTAGGCCAGTACATTATCTCTTTCTGTTATGTCAACAAAGCGTCTAGCAAGAGTAAGTAAATAATGTGTTTCACGACACGGTTCTAGTCCTCGAGATGAAAGAGTTACAAATAGCTTCAAGGCTGCCTTACTCTGACTTCCACTCGCTAAGAATCTTTTTGAAGAGATCGCATCAGTCTTCAGGACGAAATAGTGACAGGTTCTCATGTTTCCGTGAGTGAAAGATTTGTCCTAGGGTCTACGTTGAAAGTTTCTATCGTAAAACTCATTCGAGAAGGCTTCATAGTCTTAAGAAAGGTTCAAGTCTAAATATCATATCACACTACGAAGTGACTCCTATAGAAAGCTTCCGAATTAGGAGAGAACAAACCTACTTGGATATTGTAAGAGCGAGGTTTTATCCGCCAACGCTTTGTTCCCGGCCCAAGCCACTTCCTTGGTTTTTGGTCAGGAAAACTCCCTTTCTTAGTCCCGTAGTTGAGGTCCCAAAATTAACTTAGAAACAATGATGGGATATTAATAGGCCTGCCAATATCCGTCCGATATAGGGAATCCGTTTCTGAGTATTCGAGATCCTATAAGATTTTATCAGTTTTATCGAATATCAGGTCGGATATTTTATCGGATATTTCTTCCTTAATATATCGGAATCGGATTACGCTCCATCCAAATTGTTAATATCCGAAGAGTGTTGCAAATCGGCTGACTCGGAGCTCTGCAAATCGGCGATCGACTCAATCAAAATTTTCTTCAATTTTTCTTCGAATTTCGAGAAATAACATCATTAATTCAGTGAGATCTACTCAAATCTTCAGGTGTTTCTCTTACAATTGCAATGATTGGTGTTAATCGGTGGCATTCTTATTATTTTCGGTAAATTTTCGATTTATTTTCTTTTCTTTCTGGAATTTTTTAAGGGTTTCAGAATGAGTTTTTCAGGAAAAAAATTGTTCATCAATTGATATAAATGGTCTTCCAGATTGTGGTAAACATAGTCTAGATCCTTCAGTATGTATTCCTGATGATGTTATAGATGATAGTATAAATGAATGGAGATTTAGTCTTATTGGTAGATTATATTTTCTCAAATTTTCATTGAAGGCTGCGGAAGTTATTCTTAGAAAACAATGGATTCTGAAAGGTAATTTTCAACTTATACCTCTTGGAAAAGGGTTCTTTGTGATTAAGTTGGATAATGAGGAAGATAAATCTTATATCATAAATGGGTTTTGGGAGGTGGAACAACACACTCTGCGTATACGATCCTGGGAACCAAATTTTAAACCAGAAAACCTCAACAGCTTATGTGTGGGTTAACCTTCCAGGTCTTAGTATTGAATATTGGACTTAAAAAATTATTCTATCCATTGGGAAAGCAATTGGCAGGTCAGTTAAAGTTGATGAAAAAACTTTGAAGATAGAGGTGGTTTATTATGCAAGTATATTGGTTGAAATTGATTCAGCAAAGGCAATCCCATAAAATTTGGGTTGAAACCAAATATGGTGGTTTTGAACAGAGAGTTTTAATTCCAAAGCTTCCTAAGTTTTGTAATCACTGCAAGATTGTGGGACATTATGTTGAAGAGTGCAGAATTAAAGCAAAAGAAGATATGGCTAAACAAAGTGTGCGAAATAATAACAATGGTGGTAATAGAAACATGGGGAGAAATAAGAGAAAAGAAGATAATGCTATTAAACCAGTAGAGGTAACTGGTTTTGATATCTATCCTCCTCTGAACAGTTCTACCACAAATAATATTATGGATGTACCTTTGATTACTGAAGTTAGTAATTCTCATGAGAATCCTTCTATTTCATCTACCAATATAGAGGGTGAAGAAACTATAATCACTGTGATTCCAAATGTGCCAGTTAATCCAGGCAAATTTCAAGTATTAGCTGAAACAGAAGATGATTCAAATGAAGACAGTTCAGATGATGATAAAGTAGAATCTTTAACCACCTCTCAATTGCTTAATGTAGTGAGTGGAAGTAGTACAATAACCTTAACAGGGCAAACTTGTCAAAATGGTGATGGTAGTATAACTAAAGAGATTTTCCAATCTTCTTCAACACAAAAGAAAAAAAAAGAGGTTTCTGAAGTTCAAACTCCTGCTCCAGTCAAAACAGTGCACATCACAAGAAGACAAGCAAGCAGAAGCAAACCAAAAGTTGTAAATGAGAAAGGAGGTATTTCCTCCCAACCCCCTAAATTGAAATGAGAGTTGTCTATTGGAATGTCAGAGGCTTGAGAAGACAAACTTAGATCTTTAGTTAAACAACATAATCTTACTTTGGTTTGGATTTCTGAACCAAAAGTGTGGTGTAGTGATGTGATTTTTTGTAGTAATAAAAGTTCGTTCAACTCAAACTTGTGAAGATTCGATTTTAGATTCAAATTTCAATAGAAAACTCAAATTGAAGTTGTTATAAAGATTATAGAGAAAACCGAGACAAAGGATTTCACCATCAACCAATTATCAGTGATTCAATCTAATTAATTTTCATGCAATTCTTTTTCGTTTAAAGCGATTCTAATATGTTTCAAAAGTAGATTTTCAAAGCAACAATTGTAAATCCAAAGCATAGAACATCAAAAACTCGAGGCCAAGCATACTCTATCAAAAGAAATCACAACTGCTCAATTATTAATCCTTAAAACAATTATAATTCAAGGCAAATAATCATAAAAGAAATTGCAAAACTCATTAAAAATATAAATTACCACATAATAATTGGAAAAATGGCTTCCTCCGTCGCCTCAGCAATGGGGTTTAGCTCCTCATATCATTCACGTGCTCAAAATATTGGTTCATAGCTCAAAAGTGTATAAAAAGAGGTGAAAAGTGCTAATATAGAGATTCGCAACAGTTATAAGTGTTGCAATCGCACTGTTACAGGAAACGATAATAATAAGGTGTTGTAGAATAAACCACTGCTCTAGGGCGTAGTATGTTCTTCGTGTTCTTTCTCTACACCAACAGAAAAATAATTCCTACAACTCGATTTTCTTCCTTTCTCTGCCTCTGTTGATCCCCCAAAGTCTCGATCCCCCCTTGTGTGACCTCCCTCTTCTATTTATACACTCACATGTCCAAATTTCTCAATTAAATCTTTCCAAACATAAACATTTTCTTTGCTTCCAAGTCCGGAGATTTTTTCTTCACTTCACGCGTTTTCTTTCTCAACTGAAACTCTTATTTCTCATAATGGATAGATAGTACCTTGCAGGAAGGTATCTTTCACTTCTTACATTATATATTGCCATATTTCCGCGACCAATTCCCATATATATACTCACGTACCTTGTTTTAAACAACCACCGAAAATAAAAGGATTTGATTCCTCTTTTATCTCCAAAAAGACGTCAATATACCTGTAATTAGGTAACAAGAGTTTCCCAGCATAATATCCCTTGAAAATCTCCATGAAACTTCCAAATACAACAACACAAGGACCCGAGATATAACCTTTTCCCAGTTTTATCAAAACCCGATCATCTAGCCCAAGCCAGTGCATTCAATCACTCATACCAGGCCTGTCTAATCCATTCAAGTCTAACCCAACCAAATCTGACGATTGAATCTTCCCAGTATCGCTTAAAAATCGAACCCTAAAATTGTTATACGCTGCAACATTTTTCCCGCCAAATTCAATTATTTGAATTCTTGAAGATGAGTGCCCCTTATCTGACTGATAGGGTGCGATTAGCAGTTTGGGTACCCCTTAGTAATTTGGGTGCCCCTTATCCGAAATGGGTCTCTTTAGCGATTTTCCTTTGGGTGCTTTTAGTAATTCCTCCTGGGGAGTGCAAATACATCTTTTCGAGCCAATTTCTCCGCCAAAGCTTATTTCTCCAAAAACACCTACAAAGACATAAAAAGCCATAATAAATAACAAATCGAGCACTAACAATACATATAATTGAGATCATATTAGACACATAAATGCGTCTATCAAATACCCCAAACTTATTATTTGCTAGTCCTCGAGCAAATCTAATTCAGAAAATAAAATCCTAACTCACTGTCGCAGGCATCTCGATTGCACTTAGCATGTGCAATAAGCCTTTAAACCCCTAAGTGGCCAAGTTATAGTCTCGGGAGGGTTTACAAGAGATACACCCATACAACCTTTACTCCAGACCCTAGCTATCTACGCAGAACCTCAGAAGGCACTAAAGAATCTCCTTGGTTGGCATACTCTCATTGACTACAAGAGGAAGTACCCTGATGCGAAATTCCAATTGATGTACACGAGTTTGCACTCAAGCATACTAAAATTCAAATATAAGTGACAGAGCTCTACTCAGATAGTCGCACTATGGACACCAATATCCGGAGTCAACAAATCACATGAATAGATTAAGAAGATGGATATAGAGAAAAACGTAGATGCTTTTGATGTTGACTAAGGTGAACAGTGTATCCCATATCTGTCTGAAGGCCATTGCCAAGATGAACCTATCCTAATGGATTGAGATACTGGTCTGACTAATATCAACGCAACTGGCATATACAAGGGAACCAGTGGTCGACAATCCTAATTCTAGATCAACTCGTCTGGCATGTACAAGGGAACCAGCGGCCAATTTATTCACTGAACATTAACAATTAACATTTTTTTTTCAACAACATGATTAGATCTTGTGGATCCAAGCGCATGCTTCTTGTCAGCAGATTACATGGTAATTCCCATGGATCCTGCGTTCCACGCTTGTTTAGGCGACGGAAACAGGGAGAACACATACATATTGCTATCCAAGTGTTAATTTTTATTTTTGAGAATTATTCTGTTTGGTCTGATTGGTCTGTTCTTTTTTTCTTTTCTTTTTTTATAGTAACTCAATCACTCTATTTCATCCTAGCAGTGGTAACAACTCAATGTGTGGGCCCCACTAAATCACTTAGAAACATATTTTAAAAAGAAAATAAAAGAAAAACAGAAGGTGAAAACGACTCAACGAGATATGGTGAAACTACCATGTTATTTCTAACACCTGAGCTCTGTGCTTTTATGAATAGACTCTATGTAGATGTTTCCATCCACTCAGATTGGTTCCTCAACTCCTACAACCAAGATGCTTCCATCCACTTAGATTGGTTAGTGCCATCCTTAATAGGCATAAATTTCTAGGCTCTGGAGTTTATTTATTGCAACAAAAAAGTTTCTCTCATACCCCCAAACTTAAATCTAATATTGTCCTCAATGTTCTAAAGATAAAATTAAAAGCATGAACAAGGATAAATTGTTACCATTTGAAGCAAAAGAGTTAAGGAAAGATATTACCGTGTTGCATAAGCATGGGTTACCTCCCAATTAGTGCTAAGTTTAAAGTCTTCAGCCAGATGTCAAATACCCATAAAATGGCTAATTACCTTTCAAATCATATATCAATAGTCGAAACAACTGTGGATCAACAATACCAAATAAAACTGCCACAATTATGAGACAACTGCACCGTATTATAAAAACAAACAGACAGAGCACAACTTTATCTAAAAATTCTTGCAAGACAACAAGCTTTTTCTGCGACGCCCACTTGGGCTTCATATGAGTGGCTTGACAAACAAATTTTTCCGAACTATAGGTTTCTAATTCCTCAATTTCCTGCTGGATTATATCAGGAGGATCAGGTTGCAGAGTCGGAAAAGACTCAAGTAATACCTTAGGCACATTAGGCTTAAGTCCCAAGTTAGGGACTTCTAATGGGGATACTTGACAATCACTTAGGATAAGGGAACCCCTACAACAGCTACTAAGGGCTATCTGACTATCAATACCCCCAAAATTAGGGTAGTTAGTATTCTCGGACAAACCTCTAACTATTGCTTGAATTTCCGGATCCTCGGAGTCTTTAAAATACTCAAGAGCTTCTTCTAGATCATTACCCCCAAACTTAGGGTCAACACTACTCTCCGTAAGACCTAGCACTATGGCTTGAATTTCAGGGTCCGTAGAGTCTTTAAAGTACTCGAGAGCTTCTTCTAGTTCAACAGTTTGGTCACCTAACTGACTTAAGAGAATCTCATCAAATTCATCCAAAGAATCATCCAATAAAGTGTCATCCCAATTATCCTGAACTAGATCATGAACTAAAGTACTAATCATATCCGCTTCCTCTGATTCATCAGAAGGTTGTCTAGTAACATTAAAAACATTTAGTTCAGTGGTCATATTACCAAAGGATATGTTCATAAGTCGGGTCTTACAGTTGATGACTGCGTTACCTGTGGCTAAGAATGGGCGACCTAAAATCACCGGAATTTGAGCACCAGGGTCCTGAACAGGCTGAGTATCTAAAATAACGAAATCCACCGGATAAATAAATTTATCAACCTCAATCAGAACATCCTCTATGACACCACGAGGTACTTTGACAGACCTATCAGCTAATTGCAATGTCATTTTAGTCGGTTTTAACTTACCAAGGCCTAGCTGGTTATAAACATGATACGGGAGTAAGTTTACACTAGCTCCTAAGTCAAGTAATGCCTTATCAACTAAGTGATTACCTATCGCACAAGATATAGTGGGGCATCCAGGGTCTTTATACTTAGGGGCTGTTTGGTTCAGAAGGATTGAACTTACTTGACCAGCTAAAAAGGTTATATTATTGACATTAAGCTTACGCTTTCGTGTACAAAGGTCCTTAAGGAACTTGGCATAAGCAGGCATCTGCCTAATTGCTTCTAATAGTGGGATGCTAATGTTCACCTGCTTAAATGTTTCATTATCTCGTTGAAAGTCGACTCTCTTTTTGTTGGAGCTAACAACTGTAGATATGGGGCTTTAGGCATAAATTCGGACCTATGAGGAATCGCATTGGCATCACTAGAAACTTTGTTAGTTTCTTCAGCTAGCGACTCCTCATGGGCCTCATGGGAACTAGAAGGTGGATTTACAATATGTCCACTATTAGGCTTGGTTACTTTATTGTCTGCCGTTTTTCCGCTCCTAAGGGTAGTGACAGAATTCGCTTGAGCATATGTTTTATCTCCCTTGGGATTAGGATTGGTTTGACTAGGGAACTTTCCATTCTCTCTCTCACATAGAAGCTGAGCTATTTGACCTATTTGAAGTTCTAACTTAGCAAGAGTCTTGGCATTAGTTTAAAAATTCTGCTCGGTTTCCTTTTAAAAAACTATTATGTCTCGTTGCCAACATTTCCTGGGTATTTATTACCGTACTAAAAGAATCCTCTAAGCGACTCATCCTGTTATCGAAAGAGTAAGTTGGCCCTAACGGGTTCTTAGGGTGACTAAACCCTGGTGGATCTTTTAAATTATTAGTCTGACCTTGATTTTGACCCTGGGACCATGATAAATTCGGGTTCTTTTTCCAACCGGGATTATATGTCTCTGAATGTGGATCAAACCTTTGACGGTTATCAAATGTAGAGTTGTTATAAAGAGCATGGGCTTGCTCTTCACTAATCTGTCCTTTCCAAAATGAGTTATTGGGCTCTATTCTACAACTAGAGATTTGATAATTTCTAATCATATTATCAGTTTCAACAAAGGACTTATGTTTAGACTGACTTAATTCTAAAGCTTCTAACCGTCTAGATAAGGAAGCAAATTTAGCATCCGACTCAAAGCTTGAGTCTACCATATTGGTATTGTTTCTATTTACCAAAAGTCTTTTGGGGGGCTCTACACATGATTCCCACTGTTGGGATTTTTCAGCTACTTCTTCTAAAAAGGAATATGCTTGATCAGCAGTTTTATTTAAGAACCCTCCAGCACATAATGACTCAACCAAGGATTTGGTCGAGTAGTCTAACCCGTCAAAAATAATTTGTTACTTCATCTATGAACTTTTCCCCATCGAGACTTGACGGTCTTCAATTCACTGCTGCTGAACAAACAGTCTCTGAATCGAGCGTTGAAGAAGAAGTTGATGTAAGTACCTCTTCGTATAATCGTTCATAGCACTCCTTGTATGAAATATTAATAATTGTTGCTGATGTATCCAGGAGGAGATTTCGTGATGAACAAAGTATTGACAATGCTCATTCTTCCTTGGAAAATGGTGAGACGGAGAATTCTCAAAACCCATGACCGAATGAAGGAAATAATGCTACTAATGGTGATTCCGGCAATATTGATCCTCTGAATGGCTTAGAGACCCCTCAAGTAAGTATTACCCTGTACTTTCTTCATAGGAGTATGAAATTGATTATTTGTGGATGAATAAATGAGAACCCACATGAACGAATAAGAAATCTTTCCGAAATACGTCACCAGAAAAATCCAGACTTCAGTTTTTCAGTAAAAACGCTGTAGAATCTTCGTCCGATGTCGTATTTTCGCGATCTACCCATGTTTTTTCATTCCCAGGAAATTTATAAGCTTCATAGCAAAATAATTTTAAGTTTTGAGCATGTTTAGGGGCCGAAATAGGTGAAACAGTAAACTTCCAGGAGACTTCCATAAAATTTTCAGCTAGCATGTAGTCCAATGTTTTGGCCACATATCTTTGCTAGTTTATACAATTGTTATGAAATTTTGATATGTTATAGATAACATCCATACGAAGAGAATGGTATATGACTCAACCTTGTATTACTCACCAATTGCTCCCAGTTCGTCGTCTTATACAGGGCAGTGTAAAATCCCCACAGACGAGCTTGTTGCAAAACGTGTTTTATGACTTTCACGCTATTTTCTCATGTATTGAATGCATAGTAAATAACTTAGATAGTGTTAGTTCACTTACATGCTGTATTTTATGATTGCCTTTTGATTTTCATGCTTGGAGCGTCCTAATCCAGCGTAATCTTCATGTTAGGTGCCAAATGTCGAAGTAGAGAATAATGGAGCCAATGATGATTCAAACCATGTGGCGAATCGAGTTGATGATGTTACCATATCTGTACCTCAATGCCATGAGAATGTTGCTACTAAATTTGTCGAAGAGAATGAAGCTCAAATCACCATTACTGCAGGGGTAGAAGAAACTGGACCCAGAATGGAAAAGATTGCTCCAATAATGGAAGAAACTGTTCCCATGACTGCTGAATTTTCTCCAATGATAAAGACACGCATGATTGTGCATAAATATTCTACTGCAGGGATTGTTTGTGTGCCTCCGTTTGGTGAGTTACTCCCGTATCATGAATTAGTTGGTGGATTTAGCATTCCTACTGTGTATGCCGGCATGTATGAGGAGCTATAGAAGAGGTATGGTCACATTGTTGTTAACAAAGATTCCAAACGAAGTTACTTCTTGACAATGCAAGTGGGAACCATCTTGCGTGTCATAGACGATATACGAACCAGAGCTAGAAGTACCGTCCACTCCAGATGTACTCTTTGATTGGGAGTACAACCTGAAGAATTCTGAGGAACTGGGTTTCAATGTGGGATGGCTTCGTGAGAGAATTGAAGCCATCAAGGAAGCAGTCGAGAAGAATGTACCTCTGACAAGTGATGCTGTGATGAAGAAGGAGGCTAAAGTCGCCAAGTTGATGGAAGAGTTGGAGCGGGAGAAAGCAGCCTTGCGAGACTTGAAGATTGCAAAGGAGAAAAAATATATTTCTTTGATGATTTCCTTTAGTTTCCTTTCCACAATCTCTTGAACCTTGAACTTCTGAGAGATGGGAGGTTTTACTTTGGTTTTGATTTTTAATTGGTTTTGGATAAGTGAGTGATTGAGGATTTTCTTTTGGATTTGATAGAGATTTTTCTTTGAATAAAAAAACTTTGATAAATTACTGAATTCAAATACTGGATGTAAGTATTGCAAACGTTTTGGAGGAATTGAAAATACAGGTGAAAGAAAGTCCTAAAATGCATTGGGCGTCTCAAGCGTTTGTTCGTGCCTTGAGCAAATAACACCCCAAGATGCTGAATGCCTCAGGCGTCAAAGGCTTTGAGCCAATTCTCATGTATCACTGGCACGCTGGTCTTGCCATCCATGTTGATCAGTTTGTAGTATCCACCAACCACGGACTTAGCGACCATAAAAGGCCCTTCCCAGTTAGAGTTTCTTGCAAAATGGAGATTGCGTTTAGTTGTTTTAAAAACTAAATCCCCTTCATGAAATTTGTTAGGATTGATCGTTCGTGCCCTGAAGATCTTCTATTGATTCGGCATTCCTCTGATGATGGGGTTCCATGCTCGTGCGGTCGAAGCTTTCTGACTTTGTGGCACATATAGACACTCATGCAAAGTTACGGGAGGATATCCGAGGTATTCTTTGTTATACTTGTTAATCATCTCAGCAATAAATATTTCGATGAGATGCTCAACTTGAAGAGGCTCCATATTCAACCATTTATCAAAATATTGTTGAGGTGAGACTAACCACTCATAGCGTTTGGTGAGTGCTAGGTTATTAGCAAGATTGAGTCCCCGGACCAGGGTAGCATGTTTGAAAGTTGATAATATGGACGCATGAGGGGAAATAAGACTTGCCTGAGTGTGGAACCTTTTGATGAAAGCATGCGCATTTTCTTCAGGTTTTTACGTCAGTTCCATCAAGGCTTTGACTTCCTCCATATGCTCGAATGATGGAGTATCCTCTATTTCTTCTGAATCGGAGATTTCTTCAACAAAGAAATGTGCGATTGAAGATATTGGAGTTACTTTTTCAGCATGAATCCATATTCGTCCAAGGATCATATCATATCCTGGGTCCTCCCTAATTATGTGAAATTTGGTTTCTGCCCAGGTTGAACCAGTTTTCATCTTGAGAATGATGTAACCATACGCATCCCTGGAGACTCCTTCATGATCTCTGACTGAAACAGGAGCATGAGTGGCTTCTTGTCGAGTGATGCATGCAGCTCTGAGAGTTTTCAAAGGGATGATATTGACAGCAGTGCCAGCATCGACCAACACTCGCTTACATTCATTTCCTTTGAGATTGACTGTGGTGAGCAGTCCCCAGTCATACATCTCTTTGTCAGTGACTGGAGGCTAAGGGAGCGTTTACGGAATGGACAGTCGTTTCCCGGACACTATATGGTTCAAATCCGCAAACATGTCCATCTTTTGAGCCTTTGATAGATAAAGCAATTCGCAAATGTGCTCGATCAATGACTGGACTGCTTCTTTGACTGTTTGTTCAGAGAGTGTGAAGGTTCTGATTGAGGGAGGATTCTTGTGTACTCCTTCAGTCCCCAGTTCTCCTGAATCGACCTTTTCTTTGAATATGCGTTTCAAAGTTCTGTAATCACTTGTTGGATGACTGACATACCTATGAAATCGACAGTAGCGCGGATTCTCCATTTCTTCCTCTGTCGGCTCTGTCCTGACGGGAGGTAGTTTGATCGCACCATCTTGAATCCAGACTTCTAATAACTCGATCACCTCTTCAATGGGAAAAGGAAAGTCTGGTTCTTCCTGGTCATTCTGTTGACGCTGAGCCGGTGCTCTTGTGTTTCGGGCCTGACTGTCCTTCCTTGGTGTTTTTGTAGGATGAGACGTTGGAGCATTCTTATGCTGCTGTGCTTCAGCTTTCCTCTTGCTTCCTTCAGCAACATTCATGGAAGGTTGGAGATTGTACTGCTTGTTGATCAGGATCCTTGCACTGCCTCGAGCTTCTCGCGGTTTCCTCGACTTTCGTAGATTTTGTTCTTTCCAGTAAGGCCGGAGCAGTGGTTGCTGATCGCTTGGCCGCTTCGTGAAGTTCTGAGAAATTTTGGAACCGGAGATTTTCCAGCAAGGCTCTGTAGACCGGGATCATTCTGTTGATGCCCAAGTCAACCAGTTGCTGCTCAATGACATTCGGGTCATGAAAATCCAAATCTTGGATTCTGAACCTTTTTACGTAGTCATTCGGATGTTCAGTATTCTTCTGATACATTCTTCCTAAATCAGAGAGAGTAATTTGCTCTGAGACGAAGAAGTATTTTCGGCATAAAGCAGTAACCATATATCCCCAGCCAGTGATGCTCCCTGGTGCGATGTTTTTGTACCAAGTATATGCTCGGCCTGTCAGAGACTTCGAGAACTCCTTCAAACGGACGACATGATTGTGTTCATGTTCTCCTAATGCCTCCAGGAATTGAGAAACATGTTCTCAGTCATTTCCTGTTTCATTGTAAAGTGTGAACGTTGGAGAAGTATAACCTTTCAGGAGAGGGATCCTTTGTGTAGCAGCAGGATATGGAGGTTGATGACGATGGACAGATGGTGTGTTGTCTTTTCCTTGGGCCTCCATGAAGCATTCCAGATCTTCACGAGTGATGAAACCTGCAGACTCCTTCTTTGGTGGATTTTCTGCACCTTTGTAGGCTTCATCATCATCCACCACATGGATTGGAAAGACTTCGGGGTCTGTTCATTTTTACTTCTGTGACTGGCGTCGGGGATGAGCTTGTTCAGGTGACAACTTGTATGTGAGGTACTTGAGATGAGCGCATAGTTCCTTCTGTGTTGTTGCCATCTCTACTTGATTCTTAGCGAGAATTTCCTGAATCTTCATGAGATCGGTTATGATAGGCGGATTTTCTATGATTTCCCCAGGAGGCCGGCCGAAGAGAGGATGGTTGTTGTTGGTTTGAGGAGGATTGGTACCACCAGTACCATTGTTGGAAGTGGGAGTAGCATCTGAGGTACCACCGTTGTTGCTAGTGCTGGCTTTGTTTGTGTTAGGATTTGTAACTGAACCTGACCTAAGATCAACCATTTTGTGAAAGTAGTTTGAGATTGCAATCGAGAGATTAGTCTCCCACTGTGGTCGCCAATCTGTAGATGGGGAAAAACGATTTGCTGGTTTTTTAGGAAAGTGAAGAGACGACCGTGCGAACGAGACTCATCAACCAAGCAAACTGCCTAACCTCAAACAGATACACTGCAAGGGAGTGCTTTGAGTTCGAGAGATCAACCTGTAGGACTCCGGCCTAAACCAAGTCAATGGCCGTTCCAGATTCAATTTGGTCACAAAGAGGGAGATGGGTTGATCTGTAGGTGGGAAGCTGAGAATTGTGGGATCAATGATAATCAAGGATTGTGGATGTGTTGAAGGTTTCTGCAAATATATGAATTGTCGAGTTCTGTAAATAAGTTTCAATCGAGAGAATTGTGTGTTTTCAGTCATCAATTTTGGACTTATTTATATTGTCAGAATGGTAAACACCTTGATCCCAGTAAGTGTGACGGTTTCTTGAGTGAAAGAATGGGAAAGTGAGAGATCGTGGTAAATCAGTTCCATGTCGTGTGGAGACTTGGTTGATCGTCCACCCACTACTTTGCTAACTCCCTCAACCGCTTGCATAACTTACTCACTTTCTCATCGTGGATGATGATGTAGTTTTACTTGTGGTAAATAAAGGATTTGATTCTCGGACTATTTTCTAAGGTTTGGTTTTAAGATTAACTAAAGAAAATTAATAAATTCTGATTTTTGTTACCAAGGAGATATGACTCTAGGGATTTGGATTCCACTACTTCTGATGGTTGTAAAATTAATAATTTATTATCTCAAACACTTACTCATAAAATACTCAAAACCATATCGAACCCAATCTCAGGTTTTGGAAGATAAAACGTTTAAAATTAATTATGCGACTCTCGTCGTTACAAAAATATAACCTCCTTCACTTATAAAAGATCGGTAGAAACTACCCAAAACAATTAAAATGAAGCATTCATAGAAGAGAAATTATTAGTCATGAATAACACAAATAAAAGAGTAATTATTGTCTAAGAAATAAAACTATTAATAGTACATATCAAAAACAGCTTCCTCCAAAACCTTAGAAAATAAATTAGCTACTCATATGAAGAGATATGGAAGAAAATCGATTAATCATTGCATTAAAAATAAGAAAAATTCCTTACAACAATTTTTTAGTCGCCAAAAGTATTCAGCAACTAAAGTAACTCAACAGAATAGTTACAAAAGGTCCTTCGCAATTGAACCAACAATGATAAATGACTTCTGTTGTTGAGTAAACGACAGACTTAGCGACTGACTTGAGCCACCTTTGTTCTTCGTGTTCTTCTTCACAGCAGCAGCAGCAGAGTTTCTGCAAACTCTGATTTTGTGATTTCTGGCCCTCTATTCTATCCCAAACTCTCCGTCCCCCTTCTCTAGCATCCGAACACCTCTTTTATACTCAACAGGTCCATCGAATCTCTGTAATAACTTCAGAAAATCCGTAATATTTTCTTCCCAGTTTGCGAGAATAATTTCCTTATTAATCTTCTCCACGCGATTTCTCCAGCTAACACACTCCCATTTGGTTTAAGCACGTACCATAAGAAGTTTAACACGCTGTAAACCCTTGCCATTATGATATATTCACGTAATCTCTTCGAACAAACTTAACAGAACCGTGTGAAACTATCATGCTCTTTTTTCTCCAATCCACGTAACTATCCCATTTTCTTCGAAACTGAGGAACATACCATCCCTGTTTAGGTCATACAAGCCTAATAAACTCGATTGCAGCGATTTAATCTTCACAGAATCTTGAAAACAATCTCAAGCCCCTGATTTGCTTCTGCCCATCAATCCAGCCCACCTGGATCCAATCTAATGAATATAACTTCCCTGTTTTGGCTTAACAAGACCATTGAAGACAAATCAAGAGATTGAATCCCTCTTAATCATCTCCAAAATTTGAACCCTAAATCTGGTCCGTGAAGAACAACTTTTCCCGCCAATTTCCGTAAGCTCTGATCCAGATTTTCCCGATTTTACAGCCAATTCTGGTCGAAACGAAGACCATTAGCATCCCTGTTTAGTCAATTAGGACAAACCAATTTGATTTCAGCACTTTAGTCTCGCTACAACTTGCCGAAAACACAAACCCTAATTCTGCAGCCATTAAAACCAGATTTCCCGCCAAATTTTGAAATTCAAATGGAGAAGATGACCTCCCCTTATCCAACAGCGGTGTCCCTTTAGCAATTGGGGTATAATTTACATTTTAGGGGGTGCGAATAGCAATTTTATGGGGTACAAAGAGTAATTTGGGATGTATATAGTGAAAAACTCCTGGGTGCCTTTGTCAACTCTTCTGGGACATTTCTGGGGTGCAGTTATCCAAAGTTGGGGTGCCTTTAGTACTTTTCTGGGGTCCAAATACCATTTTTCGAGCCGATTTCTCCATAAGAACTTATTTCCTTGAATTCCTTGAAAAGACTTAAAACAAGTTTATTAGCAATAAAATGAGTCCTAGCTAAGGTAATTATGGGTGAAAAAGCGTCGCACTTATGTGCTTGTCAGATGAACACACGTGTCGTAGGCCGCCGGACCAAAACCCTAATTAATATCCCCCATGTGACGTGATTGATGTCTCACGAACGTGGAGTCTGCAAGGAAGAAGTGTATTTAATTAGTCAGTTATTGACTTGTTAGACGATGAGTCTAAGTTTTGTCAAATTGAGCATGATTGTCGAATGCTCTAGGATTCATGAATTGAAGATGTCTGCTGGGACATATAGTTCTCGAATGAATGATGTTGATATTTTGAGCGAATATTGGTCGTATGATAAATCGTTGAATATTGATTGTTGAATCAATATTACCACTCTGAGCAATGTTGATCGCGTCTGAATAAGATTATTGAATATTGATAGTTAAATCGATATTCCTCATTTGAGCAAATATTGTTCGTCTGAGCGAATATTGCTCGTTTGAGGTAGCATGACCAAATAAAATATTAATTAAAATATCGGTAGCTGGACCGAATTTTATATAATTAATTAAGATGTTGATTGCTGGATCAACATAAAATCATTAGTGTTTCAATTTTGCTCAAAATTATGTTTTGCAGAGCATTCAGTTCAAAACCCTAATTTTGATCGATTGCTGATCAGTTGGTGATTTATTGAAGATCAATCACTGAGTGAAGGAGAGACCGGCTACATGAGATGATGGACGATCATGTAGTACCCAGGTGCTCGTGTGAGCATGCACCAAAATCTTTTGTTGACCGGTTGGTGAAAGGATGATTAAATGCTGGTTTAATGATTTATTAAAATAGTGCTCGTCTGAGCATTAGGTAATAAAACCTAACTATGGAGAAGTGAGGGACCGACCAAGAGAGCATAGAACTGGCCCTTGGTGGTGTGGGACCAGCTGACGGTCGATTGAGAAAATTCCAAGTTGGTTGGAAAGAGTTTGGACCCAATATGAGCAATTGAGCAAATTAGGTCAAAATTATAAAGATATATGGGACCGGATCCTTGCAAGCCTTAGGGATGGCCTTGGTTGGTCAAGAAAGCATGCCCGTGTCACCATAATGTCCGTGTCTCAGTCCTGAGATTTTTGGTATTTTCTGGTGTGCGTTTGAGCAATATTTTAGATTTTCAGAAGAGTTCGATCTTTGACTGAAATTCTTGATTTTTCTCGAATGAGCAAGTAAAACGTTGCCCATTTGATCAATACTTTGAGAATATTAAAATAATAATATTTTAATATTTTCGTGAGTAGCCTAGTCGGTCATGTGACTATTTGGCTTTTTTGGCTTTTTCACCGTTTGAGCAATATTCGAGAAAATATGGAAAAACCAGGGTTTTTCCTCAAACGGAGGAGTTTCATGAGATGAGGAAAATAATAATTATGAAATACAAGGGATTGCAAGGTGTGGGACCGGCCATGGCTAGGGCATGGTCGGCTGGCTAGGTAGCCCGATCCCGTGACACCTTCCCTTATTTTATTATTTTTCATCGTTTGAGGGAAATATGGAGAAATCGTGAGTTTTGCTCAAACAAGGAAATTTGCTCGAAAGAAGGAGTCTTCATGAGATTATGAAAAAAATAAAATAAGAAAAAAATAAAGGAAGAGGCGTGGGGGACCGGCCGGTCGGTGGGCCCGGTCCCTAGGCGCCCTTTTTTTTTAATTATTATTATTTTCTCTCTCCTATTTTGCGTAGGTTTCCTCGTTTGTCCATATTTTTGAATGCTCGTTCGTGCATTTGGGTGCTCGTTAGTGCATCATCGTTGAGTACACTTGCACCATTTTCTTGGGGCTTACTCGGTGATAATCCAAACGCCCGATTGCTGAGTAGTTATAACTAATTCATGAAATTCGGAGAATGATTCATGAATCGGAGTAATAAAAATGAATTGAGTCTCTATTACTAATCCATGGAATCCAGTCGGGGAATTCAAGGAACGGAGTAATGAGACAAAACGATTATCTATTACTAACCCGTGAAATCCAGCCGGGGGATTCAGGGAACGGAATAATAAGATATAATAGATTATTTTCTAGGAATTAAGTTGGCGAATGACACTAGAACTAATATATTTGCAGAATCGAGATATGAGATAGTTGAAGCATCATATTCGTTCTGAGGGGTGTATAGTCAGGGAACAACGAACGACGTGACATTCTGAAGGCGTTAAGCTCTCTAACAAACAATTATGTCTAAAGAACTTCCCAATCATCAAGATTATATACAAGGTCTCTCTACGTAGTCAGGGAACAATGTGCAACATGACGTCCTGAAGGCGTTAAGCTCTCCAACAAACAATTATGTCTAGAGAACCGCCCAATCATTTGATTCTTCGTAGAGGTGGTTCTCTCTTCTTAGTCAGGGAACAATGTGCAGCGTGACGTCCTAAAGGCGTTAAGCTCTCTAACAAACAATTATATCTATAGAACCGCCCAATCATTAAGATTCTACGTAGAGGTGATGATGAAATGTGTGAAGCATCGAGCGCTCAGCCGGGGAGGCCTTTCGAGAAACATATTCATCATAGCTCTTAGAGGAACGCTCACTCATTCAGAGATCATGAAACGGTTCACAGATCATAAAATATGAATCGTCACATGCGTTCCTGAAGCCGGGTCAGAAACATGCAGTATCATGATTTTATGATTTTAGCCCTTGTTGAAAATCTACCATCAACAACAACTAAACTCGACAAACAAGCTTGAGATAGCAACGCTTGCGAGTTTGACCGAGCAGTGCTCTAACAATCTCCCCCTTTGTCAATTTTAGTGAAAAACTATCAATACATATGGATTACAAAATGAATAAACTTTGTAGCTTCTCATCCAAATGCTTGATCTCCTTGGTTCTTCAACATTACTCGAAATCTTCATCACTTCCGAGTACTCCAATGATTCTAAATGTGTTCAACTCAGCATCATAGTTGTTGAAGATCCGTAGCTATAATAATGAGAAAACAATGGCTCTCAATCATTGTTATACAGTGTTATAGTATTATTACACAGCATCAAAGTTCAATTGTATCACAACTTTGACAACAATACTATGGTGATATGTATCACTCCCCCTTAGTCAAAACTTCATCTCACATGAAAACCACTCCCTCTTACATAATGATCCGTAAACCATATGTATTTGTAGTGTGAACTACACATTAATTCTCCCCCTTTTTGTCAATATAAATTGGCAAAGGTACGAAAACTAGTTGGATCCTAATGAAATTTCCATAGATATACTTCATGACCAAAAGAGAACCACATATCAACTTTGTTTAGATGCAATCATATAGCCGAAACTAAATGCATTCATCAAGGAGTTTATAAAGATACAAGATAACCCCTATAATATTCTACAGCCGCACTCCCCACAAATATTTGGCAATTAAGCACAAGTTCAATTAAGAACTCTCCCACATATAATGTCATTCCAAAAGGAACAACAAGAGCGACCTTACTTTCACAAGAAAAGAACATTAATAAATCTCATGAAACATGAATTTTGTATCCAAAATATTCAATTAAATTAACCACAAGAGAACTCATGATTAATTTAATCGGAAATGCTCAACATAAGAAAACTTACGGAGCCGCACGGTATTTACACAAAAATGTGGATCATGAAAAACCAATACTTCGGAATATTCAAAGATTCATTCTATTTTTCATCAATATTTGCATAGAGACATATAATAGAGTTAATCTTTGTAGACAAAAGTTCATCCTATCTTCCATCAATATTTTCATAATGACATAATAGGCTTAACTTTTGTTTGTCAAAAGTTCATTCAATCTTTTATCAATATTTTCATAATGAAATATGAAAGACTTAACTTTTGACCACGTATGGGACAATCACAGTTCACGGATGCAAACACACATATCCCATAACAAGTTGCAATATAAAAACCATAAAGATTAATACTGCAAAATCATCTTCCAAATAATCTTTAGAGTTTAAATAAATAAATATATCGTTGGCAATAGCTATGTGTACTCACAATAATGTCTATTCCAAACCCTAGTTATCCTTCTTAAAACACAAGAATAAATTATCATAAGAAGTTTCCTAGACAACTTTATTGAAAACAAATAACATTTCACTTACTTTGAAGACTCTTCTCATACTCCATGTAGTCATCAAGTTCATCTTCAATAAGATCAATCCTGGTTTCAAAATTATCCATCTTGTCTTCAAGTCTTTTAGTTGAAGATTCGAGTTCACTCTTCAAGGCACGAACTTGTTCTAAGACAAGATTCATGGTAAGGGATAGCTTCTCAAGGTGAGAGACATTTGGATTCACATCAGATGGGGAATCACGTTTCTCTTGACACATTTCACTATCAGAGGAATCAAAACGAACTTTCTTAGAGGGGAAGAGAACCGTCCATACATCATCTTCTTTACTAGAAAGGCTTGAAGAAGACATGATGGAGAAGATAAACGAAATACTTGCTTAAGAAAACACTATAAAAAGGGCGAAGATATGAGAAAACTTCCCAAAATAACCTTTGACAAAAACCCTAACAGAAAGAGTTTTGTTAAGAAAACCGTTTATGAGTTCAGAAACATTACTTAGCTTAATGACCAAAGGAAGATACATGAACTAATCAACAAAAAACTTTTCACACCCCTCTTGGAGATTATAGTTCTTGTTACCAAGGGAAGAGACAAGAACAATCTCTTTAGAAAATTACAATATGTAATTTCTCCCTTCTAAAGAAGGGCCGGGAGTTTTCACAAGAGAGGAGGACGATTTTCTTAAATCGTGTTTCTGATTCTCCTGAGAATCAAAGAGGACGTTTTTCTTCCCTTTATTTTTCTGAACAGATAGTTTATCAATTTTTGCATACTATGAATGGTTCTGAAAATATCTTTAGAAAAAGGTTTCTTATGAGATTTTCTTTTCTTCTTAGGGGAATATTTTTTAAGAACCTTTGTGCAAGTTGTTCTTAGTTTATCCTGATTTTTATTCAAGGTATACTCATGATTTGTTGTGAATTTGATCAAGTCTTTCTCATTACTAGAACATGACAAAAACACAGGAGTAATATGCTGATTTGGTTTACAAGAATCTATCGAAGAATATCGATCTTTCTCTTTAAAATCACACTTGCGAGAACACGCATTTTCTTGTCTTAAGTTTTTCAGTTGACATTCCAGATTATCAATCCTTTTAATCCAGGATTCCTTTTCCAGTTGAAATTCTCTCTTAATCGTGCGAAGATGTTTGGTTAAGAGATTGAACTTTTCTTCTGGAGAGGTTTGATTGTTTATCACGGAATGGTCAGAATTGTCTAAAGAACAAGAGTGATTTTCATCAAAATAAGTGAGAGAACTTTCACAGGCATCTTCCTCAAGACAATAGTCAAGAGTTGCCATCCAAGCTTTGGTTATCTCACTAACTTCCTTATCAGGGACACCAGAAATGTGATGATCACATTTGTAGCACATGAAAGGAGTTTTATTATAATAGTTTTTGTGAACTTTGTTATCATTTTCATTAACTGAAGAAGGTTTTTTATGAGATTTTATTTTTCTTCTCCTAAGAGTTTTCTTTAACTGTTGTACACACAGTGAAAGAGTTGAGTTAAAGCAATTCTCATCCTTCAGATTAATCAAATTAGGACACCGAGAACTTACATCAGATGTTGTAACAGAATTGGAGCACATTCGAAGTTTTTCTCTTTTACTAAGTTCAAGATCAAAAATCTTTAGCTTTCCCACCAGAGTATTTTTGGATAAGGTATTCAGGTTATTTCCTTGAATGATTGCATGTTTCTTAGAGTCGTATTTGGCTGGCAACGATCTGAGAATTTTCATCACAATATCCTTTTCAGGAATAGTCTTACCCAATGCAAAAGATGCATTAAGAATTTCAGACACTTTGCGATTAAAATCATCAAATGAATCTTCGTCAGCCATACGAAGGTTTTCCCAATCAGAATTTAGGTTTTGAATCCTAGCTTCCTTTTCAGAGGTATTCCCTTCGAATACAGTTTCCAAGATATCCCATGCATCTTTAGACCGAGTGCACGTAGTCACATGGTGCTGAAGATCTGGGGTAATGGCATGTAAGATAGCATTTAAACCGTCATAATTTTGCTTTGCAACGAGAATCTCATTAGGTTCATATCTACCAATATCCTTTGCAATAAAGACACCGTCTACTATAACCATTGGAGGATTGTAAACATTAACAACATATACCCATGATTGAAAATCTCGTGCTTGAAGAAAAGCACACATAACAATTTTCCACCACAAGTAATTTGAGCCATCAAAGACTGGTCGTACGTTTACTGCCATAGAGTCAGATCGCTACAAACACAGACTTATAAGGTCTTAAGAGTGTTTGCCTACTCTGATACCAATTGAAAAAGCGGGGGTCTAACAACCTCACCCAATATTTCGCTTAGAAATCTGTATGGACTAACTCCAATATACTTTCAAGAGAATCAACAAGACAGTTAGACTCAATCTTAAGAAAAGTGTATCAAAGAGTTATATCTCAATTTCTCAATTCAATCCGCAATCAACAAATAAGAATTTGCGAGCCCAATTGAATATAATAATAACTTGGACGGTATCAAAAACCAATATCCAAATGTCAATCAATTTTATTAACAACCAAAGGTTAGATTCACAATTGATTGAACTTACGCACAACCTGTAATATTTCAATTATATAAACAAATATAATGCGGAAAAGAAATAACACAGACACCAGAAATTTTGTTAACGAGGAAACCGCAAATGCAGAAAAACCCTGGAACCTAGTCCAGATTTGAACACCACAATGTATTAATCCGCTACAGACACTAGCCTACTACAAGTTAACTTCGGACTGGAATGTAGTTGAGCCCTAACCAATCTCACACTGATCAAGGTACAGTTGCATTCCTTACGCCTCTTGAACCACGCCGGATTCTGCGCACTTGATTCCCTTAGCTGATCTCACCCACAACTAAAAGTTGCTACGACCCAAAGTCGAAGACTTGATAAACAAATCTGTCTCACACAGAAAAGTTTATTGAATAGATAAATCAGTATCCCATAGATATACCTACGAGTTTTGTTCCGTCTAATGATAAATCAAGGTGAACAGGAACCAATTGATATACCGGACTTATATTCCCGAAGAACATCCTAGTATTATCAATCACCTCACAATAATCTTAATCGATTAACGAAACAAGATATCGTGGAATCACAAACGATGAGACGAAGATGTTTCTGACTACTTTTCAATCTTGCCTATCGGAAAATAAATCTCGAGAAAATCTTAAAGAAGATAGTACTTAATCACAATAGAAAACATCAAGATCAGAACACGTAACTACAGAGAAATAGTTTGGCCTGGCTTCACAATCCCAATGAAGTATTTAAGTCGTTAACCTACAGGTTTCGTGAAAAACCTAAGGTTAAAGGAGAATCGACTCTAGTCCCAACTAGTATCACACAAGAGGTGTGGAGATTAGGTTTCCCAGTTGCTAGAGTTATCCTTTATATAGTCTCCAAATCAGGGTTTGCCTAGTTACTAGCTCAGCGGATGAAGCAAATTTTGCCTACTCTGACCTACTATCACCAGCAATCAATGTTACCTTGGTAACAAAGTGAAAAGACGAGGGTACCCATATATAACTCAATCTAAAACTTTTCCACCTATAAGTCCTTTCTCCGAAAGTGATTGTCTATGGACTGAGTCGAGACATTACAATTAATCGGTTTATACTTCGTGTGATCGTCTATGGATATGGGATCGAGACAATACGACAACAAGATAACTTGTGTGATTGACTATGGATACAAGATCGAGACAATACAACAACGAAGTATGTTTACTTGATAATAGGTTCGGACTTAACCAAACACAATAGGATTGCTATCAAGTAAATAGGAATTAACGTTTGTGTATTTTACTTCTAATTATAATAAAACAATTATAATTGCGGAAATAGAAAAAGTAAAAAACACAGCAATATTTTGTTAACGAGGAAACCGCAAATGCAGAAAAACCCTGGGACCTTATCCAGAATTGAATACTCTCAGGATAAAGCCGTTATACAAAATCTAAACCAACTTCTTATAGTTGAGACCAAGCAACTAAACCTATAGTTCACCTAGTTCCGTCTATATCCCTGCGCCTCCAACTTGTAATAAGTCACGCACTTGGAACAATTCCTTTGGTTCGTATTCCAAACAGTAAAGGAACAACAAATCTGTTCGGTAACAACTCTTTTCAAACAAGTGATATGAGTTTGACAAAAGGCTCTTCCGTTTATCCCAATAAACTCCTTTGTCGGGTTCTTAGATCTATCTTTTTCAACAACTAACAAAGTAATTGCTAAGACTATGCAATCAATACTTAGAATCACAAAGAAACGTATTGATGCCGATCTACTCAACTAATCAATCCAATCTATCAAAAGATAAACCGATTATAGTTGGATCCCCAGCCGATCAAGTTTTGTGCACACCAAAGATTATGAACTCAAATCAGAAATCTTTTTCGTCTTCAAATCTTCTTAGATCTTGAATAAACACCTGCACACAATCAACTTGAATCTCTTGTGATCAATCACACATAGAACGGAGTCTGTTAATATTGGATTATCACAAGACGTCTTTAGATCTACAAACAGTTCTAAAGATCCGTCGAAACTTCGATCTAGTTTGAGTGAATCTTATATCAGAAGAGAAGATTATCAAGCATAAACAAACTAGGTGCAATCAAGTTCAACAACCATTAGTCAATCAAATCAATCGAAAACTAATAATAAACTGCAATTATCTAGTTTCCCACCAATAGTACTATTAGAGCTTCTCAATCCCAAAGAAGTCTTTAAACTCAGCGGCCGTAAGAGATTTCGCCTAATTAGGTTACTTTCCTCTCTGAATCCACCAGTAACAACACAAAAAGGTAGTTTTGCTGGCTCTGAGGATTAGTTTGCTAGAAATGCAAACTTCA
>JAJJMB010010315.1:2301749-2315305 GCA_023531105.1 Papaver atlanticum | reverse complement strand
AAGTCTCGTATCCTAACACTTTCAAGCTAACCTATACGAAGTTGACTTTAGTATATAATCAAGCGACTCTTTAAATGAGTTTTGATTCACTAAAATATGACAACCAAACTTGACATACCAACGCTTGGTGGGTTCAACCGAGCAATGCTCTAACAGATGAAGTTCCACAGGTTCCCTTGAGTAGTTCTTCGTCTTCATTCGATGAACGCCGTGAAGTCTAAATCTCAGCTACACTTACTATCCTAATAGGAGACTTAGCTGTAAGTAGACTAGAAATCAAGACTTATAGTTTTGGCAACTAAACTTGACAAACAAACTTGAGATAGCAACGCTTGCGAGTTTTACCGAGAAGTGCTCTAACAAGTAGTATCTTAGCAAAAATAAGGGATACAATAAATTCACGTAACAAAATAGATTGGGAACATCAAAGACCAATCCAAGGAAGAGAGGCACCGGTAAGAATCTGGATATTGGTACATCCATTTTCTAGCATTCAAATCATATTGGCAATTAAGTCTGTCATAGATAAGCTTCAAAGTTAAAACGAAAGGAGGACAGGCTTGGCATGAAATAACAAGATATCAAAAATAAAATATATGATTTGCACACTAGAACATCAAAAATGATAAAAGACAAGTTTTCTGGACACACGAATAAATAAGTAAGATTGCCAACATGATTAGGACATACCTTTTCTTAATCCAAGAGAAACATCTTCTCCTATAAACACCAGAGGAACATTAATCTTCAGGAGAGCATTTGAAGAGGCTCTTAAAAAGGTGACGTTAAGTATTGCATCAGTTCCCGCATCGAGATGAAGCTAACACATGATTACGATACATAAATTCAGATCAAAAGATATAAGGAAAAAAAAATCAAGTTAACAATAAACAACTTATGGTTCATGAACACATGATAAAATCTCCGCAATGTACATACAAGATAGAAATTTTTTAGACGAACTAAGTCATTTTAATTTTTGGTCCTATAACTTTGAAAAGCGATAGGCTAATGACGTAGCTGATACTCTTGCTGAGTATGCAAGAAACAATGTGTGCTATATTCTTTGGTCTACTGTTCCTCCAGAATTTATCACAAATTCTCTGGAGAGAAGACAACTTACGGTTTACGACTTAATCTATTAACAAAATCTTCTTTCTTATGAGGCATGAGATCATGAGAGGCATTATATATCACTTCCACACGGAACTCAATTGCTCCACTGTGTCGTTTATCAAGCCATGATTTCGTACCTAAATGGGTAAATCCAAACTACAACAAGCTGATTCATCTACATTACATCAATGAACTACAACCCCAAGGTAATTGCCCTTCCCCCAACAATAACTTGATCCAAACTACAACAAGCTAATTCATCTAGCTTTCACAATTTCATGCTTTTAAATTAGGTTAACAAAACTACAATGCAAGGGAAAATTCCCCTTCCCCGATATGATTCTATCAATTGATAGCCTAAATCCAAAACTTAATCACAAACTAGGTAAAAATATGAATAAATTAAAAAAAAAAAAAGGTTTGTACTCACCCCCCTTAAAAACCATACCTGACGAGGCAAAACCCTCACTTTCTCAATAATCTCATCAGATTTAAAATCAGATTTGAATTCAAGATCAAACAATCTAGACTTAAACACTGATCTACCCAAATGATTCACAAGCTTCTTAATCTGATTATTTAATATTGAAATCAATCTTTTATACCACCTTCTTCACCTTTCTCTTGTTCAAACACAATACTAGGTACTCTACCATCTCTTTTTTCTATAACAGCTTTACTTTTACCAGAATCATTTATGGGGATTGCTATGATTGTTTCTGAATATTTAGGGTTGGGTTTTGGTAAATCATCTAAGTATGTATATAATGGAGGTTTTGGGGTCACAACAATTTCTGGTTCTTGATGTAAAACTGCTGCAGCTGCTTTTGAAGATTGAGAATAGAATCGGAGGTTTAGGATTTTAGTGAGCCGTGAAGAACGAGATATCCACAATTGCTGATTGCGGTGGTTTTATGATTAGGGTTTTGGGTGGAGAGAATTCTAACAAGAATTGCAGCATTCCTTTGCTTGTTCTGGGTATGAACGATCCATTTCTTTCTTCTTCCATAAGGTTATCAGCATTGAGATCGTGGGTGTTCCTTTCTTCATCAAAAACTGGATTTCAATCATTGAACCCTAACTCCATATGATGCAATTGATTGGATTCAGTGGTTGAAGTGGAAGAAATAAAGTTGTTATTGGCAATACTTATTCGGCTTCCAGGGAAGCTCTTGCTAATAGGGGGAACCAGATTACTGGGTAGGGTACCAAAATCTATATGCGACAAAGATTTTTCTAGTTACCCTCCCCAGGAAATTGGAACCCCCATTAGCAGCCTTGCATTCCAAGGAGGTTTCTTTAAGATTTGCTTCATTGCTTTTCTAGAGTTAGGCTTAAAAACAAAAGTGTTAAATCCCACGGTCTTCATTTCTATCTTCCTAGATTTCCTTCACAGTGTGTTGACTCAAGATCCTAAGAGCCGAACTAAGATTCCGAGAAGGCGGTAATTAGACCAGCACATTTTCAATTTTGATCATGGATCACAAAACAAACACTGTAATCGTGTTTTCCCTAGTGAGGACAAATTTTCCTCTTGACACCAAAACTGCTGGATCTTTGTTATTACCATGTATCACGAAACGCTGTGATGGTGTGTGCCATACTGATGGGTGGTCATGGTACAAAAGCAGAATGACACACATTAAAAGATCAATTCCCACAAATTGACAGTAAGAAGGGCATTACAATAACAATAAAAACAGAACCCATGCTAGCTAGATCGAACAAAATATTATTCCTACTTTATTTGTCTAACTCTCAAACTCTGGTTATCAATCTCAAAAGTAGTATATTAAAAATTATATATAAAAATAAATAAAGGAAAATCGAAAGAAAAAAAAAATGAGACAAGAAAAATTTATTTTTGTTTTTAGTTTTAGATTTTTTAATAAGCCGTGGGGAAGGAAAATATATGAGAAAGTTTCAAGCAACAAGGATTTGAAGAAAAATATTACAAATTGTCAAGAATTTACGAAGTTCAAGAGTTTTTCATCAAGAGTTGAAGCCGAAGACGAGGATCGAGAAGATGGAGACGAGGAGCCGAAGACGTTTCTATTGGATGCTGTGAGAGTGGTGTTATCATCATTGCCGATCGGATGTGAAGGTAAGTAAGTAATTCCATCCTCGTACTAGTGGTTGATTTCCTTTCTTAGAGATCGTCATAAAAAGATTTTTATTTCCCACGATTTTGTGGGGTCTCCAGAAATTATTCGGAAGGTTTCCTTCCCACTATTCAACGCGCTACAGGATTTCTCTTTTCATTCATACCTGCACACATGTGAAAACCATAAAAGTGCGTCTTTTGAGTGAAATTTCATAATACCCTTTTTGGTGAGGCAGAAGTCAAGTCGAAATGCTTATTGGTCGCTCTCGAACCTGATTTTTTTCATAGGGGATAGGTTGACCGGTCACACTTCCTTCGATTAATCACATTTCATATTTTAATTTTCTCTGGTATTTCTGATTTCTTGACACTATATTGAGACTCTTTATGTCTTCCTAGCTCTTTGGATACTTGGGACGCTAGAAAGCTTTGAAGTTGAAGTAGGTTTTGTGGTTATATCTCTTGTAAACCCTCATGAGACTATAACTCATCCACTAGGGACACCTAGGGGTTTAAAGGCTTGTTATACAGTATTCTCGACGAAAAGGAGTTGTATGTTATTACGTTTAGTTTGATTTGCTCGAGGACCAGCAAAGTCTAAGTGTGGGGGAATTTGATAGGTGTAGAATACACCCTATTTACGATATATTGTTTATGCTTTCTTTGCTATTTTTCTTGTAAATTATGTATTTTTACATTTGTTTTTGAGTTATTAGGTACTTTGGAGTCATGCGGAAGAAAAGAGAAGAAATCATCCAAAATTGAGCAAGAAGGGAAAAATTGTCATTTCACAGGCGAACACTATCTGGAGCCGTACAAAGGTTACGGGATAGCCACTTTTGTGATTAAAAGAATTGTTAAAAACACCAAGGAAGATACTACGGGGAAACCATTCAGGGTTAGCCCTTATCAAAAGTGACCGAGGTGCAATAATCGTAAACTCTACCAAAACCCTAAAATAGAGAAATCTTTCTCTCATTATTATTCCTCTCATTCCGTTCCACCCGAATGAAGAAAGAAAAGAAGCAGCCAAGAGATCGATTTGAAAGGCACAACAACGAAGTTGAAATGAGATTGAGGCATCGATTGAATATGAGGATGAACTGAGTTACAGTCGTGGATGAAGGAGAAATTGAACTACCGATGGGGTTCTAAATTGGTGGTGGCCGCTGTTGAATCATAGATGGGGAAGACGAAGATGAAGATGGGTGTTGTTGGTGGTTCTGAAGTGATCAATTGTAGTTGGTATTGGTGTTGAGAGGAGTTGAATTAGTGGTGGTCGATGCTGAGAAGAGAGTAGATGGATCTGATTTGGGTGAAGCCATGAATCGGTTGTGTTCTTGAAGATTGAGGAGATAAATGAATTCAAGATGGGTATGAACTTGTATTTGAAGTACGATTTAAGAGATACAGTTGATGATGGAGGTGGTTATGAATCTGTCAAATTGAGACAAGAAGATAATGACACTGCTATACTGGGAAAGGGATTCTATTCCTAAGAGGATTGCAAGAAAAGTGGAGCTTATAAATAGAGAAGTTCTCTACAATCCCTATACACCTCTGCACACACTACACTTGGGTTTTGTTTTGTTTTAATTTGTTTTATGAACTCCAAAACCATGAGTAGCTAATTTAATATTGATTGATGATGAATTCCTAGTTCTTGACATGATTTAAGTTTTGTTTTAAAACCTACTTTGAAGTTTTCACATGATTATCGTTTGTTTTTACTAATATTAATGTTTATGGTTGTTTGATAGATTGTTTACACGCTGACTTGATTTGTTAACTCATCCTAAAGCTAACAGAAGTTAGGGAATACGTAATAGTTTCTTGACTCTTACAAGTAGAAAACACGATACCTTACAGAGGGATTCTGTGGAGCAATTGTGTATGAAAACAATGCTAGAAACTGGACTGAGCGAACCGAGTTTAACTACTAGTACTAAACCTAAATTCATAAATCTTAATGCATTCAATTGAATTACACTTTGTAAGCGAACCTCAAGGTGGTTCTTGAGAATAGAATCTGATAACTAAGCAGACCTGTTACTCAGTGAAACGAGGAATTTTGGTGATAGCTAAGCGAACCTGCTATTCTACGGTTGGTGATAATCTGTGACTAATAAGAAATGGATGATAAACATAACTTGAATCATTGTTTTGTAACGGAGATTGATTCCTTGATCTTATTTCTCTTATTATTTTCGACTTTACTTTAATTGTGTTTATTTATTTTGCTTTTGAAAATCTAAAACCAAAACCCCGCTTTTGTGACATTATAAGACAACTAAAACCTCTTGCTCCTCGTGGGAACGAACTTAACTACCACCATATTACTTGTTAATTGAGTGGAAAAATATTCACTAATCTGTTGTGGTTACGACACGCATCAAATTTTGGCGCAGCTGCCGGGGAGCAATAGAGCAACTTTAGTTGTTTTTCTTTTATTTTCATTTTTTTAAATATTTTATTTTAGTTTCTCACTTTTTTTTCTAGAATTTTTGTTTCAGGTACCAATTTTGGTGTTCATATGAATTGTTAGCATTCATCGTCAAGAACGAGAAGATGTTTGATTATCATTATGATAGCGAACCTATCCATACTCTTCTTTATCATGTTCTTTCTCCATTTATGTCATGAGAAGAGATATCGCCTATTGTAAAATATGACAGAAAACGTGTTAATGTAAAAAAAACTTTTTAAGCAACACGAGCAGTTAGAAGAAGTCGGTGCTTCACAAGAGACTCTTGACGAAATTAACAAGGCCATAGACATGGAATTTGAACTCCGTTGGGATGTTTTAGATTTTGAGGTTGACAAAGATTCTAATGGTGAAGAGGAACCTTTGCAAATCCCTTGCAACAATGAGGAAGTTATTCCAACTCCGGATCATAATAACGATCCTTCGCTTATTCAAAAGGAGGATTTTGGATATCACTTACCAATTGTTATGAAAGATGTAATGTACTCTCAAGAAGATCTTAGGATTTGTACCGAAGAGACTTTTCTTAGTGAATGGCCCGATTCCGATGACAAAAATGTCGAAGAGATGATGCTTGATAATGAAACCAAGTTGAATGAATTTGTGGAAGACCCAATTGAGCTTGCAAAATATTTCAATAAAGATGTTGTCGCCGAGACTTTGGTTAAGGTAGAAAATGACGAAGAATGGTTGCAAGGTTTGATAGAGGACCACGATATACAAGAGGTAAGTACTTCACGTGAATTCTTTAAGGATGAAGAGGATTCCGTAATACAAGAGATTGTGCAAGGTTTGTCTAACCCTTTGCATATTGATTCTTCTCCTTTACCTCTTATTGGTTTGAATGTATGTGCTTCAGAAGTATTTTTGAACGACTTTGTTTCTCGATATCCGTCATTGGAAACACTTGATTCTAACACTATGTAGGTTTGCCAAGAGGAATTCATGGAAGTTCCCAAATTTTATATTCTTTATACACTTCCAAGTGTGGACAAGACTAAGTGTGGGGGAAATTTCTATTGAGCGGTGACATCATTATTATTTTCTTGTGCTAACATTTGTATGGAGCTACTGTTTGCCAAACAGGTACTATGAGTGGATCCCCAAGTTTTCCGATTGTTAGTATACGAAGAAATTTCTACTTGAACTTAACACGCAAAACGCAGTAATTGATTTAAATGGTAAAAACATGTGCAATCCTATAACCCAAATGTGACTTTTATGGAGAAAGCGTATCTAAGTCACAAAAAGGTGAACAATATATTAAAATGTAAATAGGAGAATGGAAAATCAAAGGTTGTATGGGTAGAAAATGAAGATGGCAAAAAACGTGGTTGTGGTAATGTACAAAAGCATGATGGAAACGATTAAAGGAAAGACATGAAATATTTATCCAGCATACATGATATATATTACTGATCATTCTTTCTTGCTACTAAACTTTCCATTTTACAAAACCACCAACTTTCTTGACCTAATCTACCACTCCCCAGATGCGATCAGCATAATCCTAGCTTCATTCAGGGTATGAGACATAGCTGGAACACACTGCTAGGTCCCATTCAGTTCAACTACGCTATTGGCTCAAAAAAAATTCTTTTACCTTATGTGATAGACTATTAGGTTAATCTTTCCATATGTAATTGGTATCAAGATGTGGCATTACAGTTACAAGAAGAGCAAAATCACTACGTTAGATGGTACTAAATATTACTTGTCAGCTCTATCATGCCACCCAACTTTGGTTTTCGATCTAATGGTTAGTAATCTAAAAGTAGTATCTTAGCAAAAATAACGGATACAATAAATTCAAGTAACAAAATAGATTGGCAGCATCAAAGACCAATCCAAGGAAGAGAGGCACCAGTAAGAATCTAAGATTGGTACATCCATTTTCTCGCATTCAAATCATATTGGCAATTAAGTCTGTCATAGATAAGCTTAAAAGTTAAAACGAAAGGAGGACATGCTTGGCATGAAATAACAAGATATCGAAAATGAAATATATGATTTGCATACTAGAACATCAAAAATAATAAAAGACAAGTCTGCTGGACACACGAATAAATAATGAAGATTGTCAGTATGTTTAGGACATACCTTTTCTTAATCCAAGAGAAACATCTTCTCCTATAAACACCAGATGAACATTAATCTTCAGGAGAGCATTTGAAGAGGCTCTTAAAAAGGTGAAATTAAGTATTGCATCAGTTCCCGCATCGAGATGAAGCTAACACATGATTATGATACATGAAATTCAGATCAAACAATATAAAGAAAAAAAATCAAGTTAACAGTAAACAACTTCAGGTTCATGAACACATGATAAAATCTCTGCAATGTACATACATGATAAAAATTGTTTGGACGAACTAAGTCATTTTAATTCTTGGTCCTGTAACTTTGAAAAGCGATAAGCTAATGATGTAGCTGATATTCTTGCTAAGTATACAAGAAACAATGTGTGCTTTGTTCTTTGGTCTACTGTTCCTATAGAATTTATCACAAACTCTCTGGAGAGAAGACAACTTACGGTTTACGACTTTATCTATTAACAAAATCTTCTTTCTTATGAGGCATGAGATCATGAGAGGCACTATATCACTTCCATACGACACTCAATTGCTCCACTATGTCGTTTATCAAGCCATGATTTCATACCTAAATGGGTAAATCCAAACTACAACAAGCTGATTCAACAACATTACACTAATGAACTACAACCCCAGGGGAAATTGCCCTTCCCCCAACAATAACATGATCAAAACTACAACAAGCTAATTCATCTAGCTTTCACAACTTCATGCTTTGAAATTAGGTTAACAAAACTACAGTACAGGGGCAAATGCCCCTTCCCCGATATGATTCTATCAATTGATAACCTAAATCCAAAACTTAACCACAAACTAGGTCAAAATATGAACAAATTAAAAAAGGGTTTGTAATCAACCCCAAAAAACCCATACCTGACGAGGCAAAACCATCACTTTCTCAATAATCTCATCAGATTCAAAATCAGATTTGAATTCAAGATCAAACAATCTAGACTCAAACATTGATCTCCCCGAATGATTCACAAGATTGTTAATCTGATTATTTCTTATTGAAATCAATCTTTTATTACCACCTTTTTCACATTTCTCTTGTTCAAACACAATACTAGGTACTCTACCATCTCTTCTTTCTTTAGCAGCTATACTTTTACCAGAATCAGTTCTGGGGATTGTTATGATTGTTTCTGAATATTTAGGTTTGGGTTTTGGTAAATCATCTAATTAAGTATGTATATAGTTGAGGTTTTGGGGTCGCACCAATTTGTAGTTCTTGATGTAAAACTACTGCTGCTGAAGATTGAGAATAGAATCAGAGGTTTAGGGTTTTAGTGAGCCGTGAAGAACGAGTTATCCACAATTAGTGATTGCGGTGGTTTTATGATTAGGGTTTTGGGTGGAGAGAATTCTAACCGGAATTGCAGCATTCCTTTGCTTGTTCTGGGTACGAACGATCCATTTATTTCTACTTCCATTAGGTTATCAGCAGTTCCGTCAATCCCTTGTCAGTTTCCGATCAGATTTCGGGTATTGAGATCGTGGGTATTCATTTTTTCATCAAAAACTGGATTTCCATCATTGAACCCTAACTCCATAAGATGCGATTGATTGGATTTGGTGGTAGAAGTAGAAGAAATAGAGTTGTTATTGGCAATACTTATTCGGCTTCCAGGGAAGCTCTTGCTAATGGGGGGAACCAAATTACCAGGGAGGGTACCAAAATCTATATGAGACAGAGGTTTTTCTAGTTACCCTCCCTAGGAAATTAGAACCCCCATTGGCAGCCTTGCATTCCAATGAGGTTTCTTTAAGATTTGCTCCATTGCTTTTCTAGAGTTAGGCTTAAAAACATAAGTGTTAAATCCCACGGTCTTCATTTCTATCTTCCTAGATTTCCAGCACATTTTCGATTTTGATCATGGATCACGAAACAAACACTGTGATGGTGTTTGCCATACTGAGGACAAATATTACTCTTGACACCAAAACTGCTAGATCTGTGTTATTACCATATATCACGAAACACTGTGATGGTGTGTGCCATACTGATGGGTGGTCATGGTACAAAAGAAGAAAATAAAACACATTAAAAGATCAATTCCCAGAAATTGGCAATAAGAAGGGAATTACAATAACAATAAAAACAGAACACATGCTAGCTAGATCGAACAAAATATTATTCCTTCTCTCTCAAACTCTGGTTATTAATCTCAAAAGTAGTATATTAAGGCAAAAAAGGGTACACAGAATTCGCTTTGCGAAATAGGATCGTTCAGCTGTATATCTCACATGCAAGCAATCATGTGAATGTGATGCTAACTCCGTGATCGCCATTCCAAAATCAACCTCCTCTTTCTGAGAAGGGAAGAGAAACTGAATCTCCCACTATTTTTTTGAAGAAAAAGTACTTATTTGTTTCCCTTCTTTTGTTCCATTCTAGCACCTTTAATCTTACAGATAGGTTCATCTTCTTGTACAAGAAGCTTCAGAGCTGGATGAACCTTGAGGTCTTTGGCTATAATCTTCTTGCCAACATCCAACTCACTCAGATCAACTTCAATGTAATGTGGGACAATGTCTGCGGGACATAGGTACTTAACGTGCCTTCTCATGGTATTCAAATAAGCTATTGTAAAGTTCACAATAACATTTTGTAATTGTCATTTCAAGTAAGGTCGGAAAAAATGATAAAAGATCTCAACACTTCTGAGAAACAAAATAGTTCTCATGCACTAAACGAAGTAGTTTCTATAGGAACTTAACACGCAGACCGCAATAATTGATTTAAAGGGTAAAAACATATGTGTTCAATGGAAGCAAAATAGTTCTCAAGCACTAAATGAAGAAATTTCTACATGAAGATGAGTGATTGATTTAAAGGGTAAAAACATGTGCAATCATATAACCCTAATGTGACTTTTACAGAGAAAGCGCATCTACATCACAAAAAGGTGAACAATATAATATATTAAAATGGAAATAGGAGAATGGAAAATCAAAGGATGTATGGGTAGAAAATGAAGATGTCCAAAACCGTGGTTGTGGTACTGTACAAAATCATGATAGAAACGATTAAAGGATAAATCCCTAGAAAGACACGAAATATTTATCCAGCAGACATGATATATATTGCTGATCATGCTTTCTTGCTACTATACTTTCCATTTTACAAAACCACCAAATTTCTTGACCTAATCTACCACTCCCCAGATGCGATCAGCATAATCCTAGCTTCATTCAGGGTATGAGACATAACTGGAACACACTGCTAGGTCCCATTCAGTTCAACTACGCTATTGGCTCAAAAAAATTTCTCTTACCTTATGTGATAGACTATTAGGCTAATCTTGCCATATGTAATTGGTATCAAGATGTGGCATTACAGTTACAAGAAGAGCAAAATCACTACGTTAGATGGTACTAAATATTACTTGTCAGCTCTATCGTGCCACCCAACTTTGGTTTTCGATCTAATGGTTAATAATCTAAAAGTAGTATCTTAGCAAAAATAAGGGATACAATAAATTCACGTAACAAAATAGATTGGCAACATCAAAGACCAATCCAAGGAAGAGAGGCACCGGTAAGAATCTGGAGATTGGTACATCCATTTTCTCGCATTCAAATCATATTGGCAATTAAGTCGGTCATAGATAAGCTTCAAACTTAAAACGAAAGGAGGACATGCTTGGCATAAAATAACAAGATATCAAAAATGAAATATAATATTTGCTCACTAGAATATCAAATATGATAAAAGACAAGTTTTCTGGACACACGAATAAATAATGAAGATTGCCAATATGTTTAGGACATACCTTTTCTTAATCCAAGAGAAACATCTTCTCCTATAAACACCAGAGGAACATTAATCTTCAGGAGAGCATTTGAAGGGGCTCTTAAGAAGGTGACGTTAAGTATTGCATCAGTTCCCTCATCGAAATGAAGCTAACACATGATTACGATACATGAAATTCAGATCAAACGATATAAATAAGAAAAAAAATCTAGTTAACAATAAACAACTTCAGGTTCATGAACACATGATAAAATCTCCGCAATGTGCATACAAGTTAGAAATTTTTTTGGACGAACTAAGTCATTTTAATTCTCGGTCCTGTTACTTTGAAAAGCGATAGGCTAATGACGTAGCTGATACTCTTGTTGAGTATGCAAGAAACAGTGTGTGCTCTGTTCTTTAGTCTACTGTTCCTCCATAATTTATCACAAACTCTCTGGAGAGAAGACAACTTATGGTTTACGACTTAAACTATTAACAAAAACTTCTTTCTTATGAGGCATGAGATCATGAGAGGCACTATATAAGTTCCACACGGCACTCAATTGCTCCACTGTGTTGTTTATCAAGCCATGATTTCGTACCTAAATGGCTAAATCCAAACTACAACAAGCCGATTCATCTACATTACACCAATGACCTACAACCCCAAGGGCAATTGCCCTTCCCCCAACAATGACATGATCCAAACTACAACAAGCTAACTCATCTAGCTTTCACAACTTCATGCTTTGAAATTAGGTTAACTGAACTACAATGCATGGGAAAATACCCCTTCCCCAATATGATTCTATCAATTGATACCCTAAATCAAAAAATTAACCACAAACTAGGTCAAAATATGAACAAATTAAAAAAGGGTTTGTACTAAATCCCCAAAAAAACCATACCTGACGAGGCAATTAAACCCTTACTTTCTTAATAATCTCATCAGATTCAAAATCAGATTTGACTTCAAGATCAAACAATCTAGACTCAAACACTGATCTCCCCAAATGATTCACAAGATTCTTAATCTGATTATTTCTTATCGAAATCAATCTTTTATTACCAACTTATTCACACTTCTCTTGTTCAAACACAATACTAGGTACTTTACCATCTCGTCTTTCTTTAGCAGCTATACTTTTACCAGAATCAGTTCTGGGATTGCTATGATTGTTTCTGAATATTAAGGGTTGGGTTTTGGTAAAGCATCAAAGTGTGTATATAATTTAGGTTTTGGGGTCACAACAATTTCTGGTTCTTGATGTAAAACTGTTGCTGCTGCTGCTGAGAATTGAGAATAAAATCATAGGTTTAGGGTTTTAGTGAGTCATGATGAACGAGATATCAACATTTGGATGTGGTGATGGTTTTATGATTAGGGTTTTGGGTGATTTCTGTTGATGGTGTTGGGGGAAATCCTGCAAGCTTTATTGAAGTGAATGATGAAATTTGAGGATTTAGGTTTTTTCTGTTTTTCCAAAATGAAAAGTTGATTTTAGATGGGGCAAATGATTCTACTCGAGGTTGACTCGGTTTGGGTAGGAAAGGTACTAAATTGGACTCATTTTCTTCTATTATTGGACTAGTAGTGCTGGTACTAAATGTGATCAAGCACTTAAATTTTGGCTTATATCCCATTAAAGCAGCCATTTGGTTAGGTTTACCTTACAAGATAGGTATATAATATATAATCCTTCACCAGTGCTTTTTAATGTATTCACCATCTGTTGTTCTATTGTATCTGGAGACTATGCAGTTCAATGGTGAAAACTAATCACCTCAAAATCTCAGATAAATAGAACACAATAAATTTTTCGAGAGTTTTTCTGGCCGAGATTTGAAACATGTGTGTATAAATCTGATAGAACACAACGAATTCTACTGGATTATTCTCATTAAGATTTTAAACAGATGGTATAAGTCTGGAGAATGACATTTTATTACTTGCAATTGCATTGCAGGTTTTCAAGAAAGCATTATTTCATTTCAATTCATTTGAATAAGAGTGTATTA